>JAKEPQ010000261.1:0-46056 GCA_024500445.1 Entomyzon cyanotis | reverse complement strand
CTCTTTATATATATCTTTTATATACAACCTTTTACCCTTCCCCGTTCCTGTACTTTTTACTCCCTGTATCTTAACCCTACATGTCTATCACCCTAGTACCCCTTGCCTTGCTTAGAATTCTTTAGGGAAGACAAAACATCCCCAAAATCTCAAAAGCATGACACACCAACTTTGAACAGAGCTCTATCACTGAGACATGTTTTTTGTAAACTAAGTAGTAATCTTTTGGGGGAGGCAATTTTAATAAGGAGGCAATTATTTCATTTGTTAGACTTCTCATTAGAGACTTTTAGATAAGTATGCTAATCTATGGCGTCCATAAATTGTATACGGGGGATATCGTTGGGGCTCGAGTCGTCGTGGTGCACCTGGAATCTTATTAAACCAAGGTAATACCCTTTTCCTATACTGCGTGACTGTGTCTCAAATTTTTATCAGCATTTAAGGCATCAGTGGCAACCTGGCATTCTCATCAGAAGAGGATTTAATGGAATCAGAGAATGTCTTGAGTTGGAAGGAACCCACAAAGGTCATCAAACCACCCTGGAAGCCTTCTACCTTGAACTTTGGAGGTGCTGAGATGGCAAAAATCCCATTTTGGTTGATGCTCCTGGCTTGTGAGATCGAAGAACGCTCCACAGAGCCATGGGAGTCATGAACCATCTGTATCCACTCCCTGCTGTCACAGGAATCTTTCTGCAAAAGAAGAACCCCGGGGAAACCCAGTAACCGACTGGAAGGAAACCAAGCACCACTCCCCCCATCCCAAATCTTATGTGACCATTTCTGCAACCATTCCTTCTGAGGATGGGGCTTCCAATGGCTTCTGAGGAGACCCAGCTCCAGAGCTGGACCTATCCAAAACCCAAGAGCATTGGGATGTGATGAAGCTCTTGCTCTGGTTTTGGGGGAGAAGAAAGCATAAGGCTCAGTAGCTACCTGGGGCACAAATCTGAGGGATTTGGTTCAACAGAAGCTTTTCTATCAAATTCTGAAGGAGATTCTGGACTCTTCCAGCCTTGGAGATGTTCAAAACCCAGCTGGAAATTAGCCTTACTGACCTACTCAGCCCCACTTTGAGTAGGGGATTTAGAGTAGATGGTCTCCACAGGTCCCTCCCAACCTCAACTCTTCCATGTTACTAGGAACTTGTTCTCTCCTATTCACAGCACATTCTTCCTGTCTTCTCCCACTGCCCACACACAGCTGTGAGGTCAGTTGAGATGTTCCACCAGGCTTTCACTCCAAAATGAGCACAGCCTTTACCCAGGTCCTGCTGAGACCACATGGATGTCCCAGGAGAAACCACATTAAATGGCATAACACACCCACAGGTGACTTGGCTTCACATCCAGTGTCCTGGTGACTTTTGGACATGGAACTCACCAGCTTCTTGGGAAGCTTATTGTCCTTGGCAACAGCTTCTCCAATGAAAGACAGAGCTGCAGAGAACTGGTCAAACCCAGCGTCAGGGCCCAGATCCAGGACAATGGGGGCAGAGGCAGCCATGGCATCACGGAAGAACCTCACTCTGTCGATATCCATGTCATTTTCACCCGCAGAAATAGATGCCAGCTCCACAAATATGGGGATTTCTGTCTTGTCTGAAGGGGAAAAAATAAAAAAGAAGAGAGAAATTTCTCTGATTCACATAAGGCTGTGTTGGCTGCAGGGACAAACAAGGACTGTGTAGTCTCCATCTGTTGTTATATCTGATTTCCTTCCTTATAGCCCACCTTTTATTATGGTCTTGATCCAGGATGTAAAGCCCTTCCTTGCACATTCCAGAAGTTCCATTAAAAAGTCCAAGACTCCCTGGGGTATGTCACTCAAAATTTTTTTCACCTTCATCAAGTCTTGGGTTATGAAATCAAGTCGCTTATTCTTGAATTCCTGCTCTTCCTGGATGAAAAAAGAAATAAACAACATGTGTCTGTAGGGAAGAGGAGGAAAGCAGCTTGGTTCTGCCTCCTCCCCCCAGACAGGATGATATCTTGGCCTCAGACCCAAATCTGCTCTTCAGTTGATCCCCACAGACTTCCATGATGGATTGGACGGGACAGCTGGCAGGAATTCTTTCAGCCTATCCCCCAGGTTCAATTAAGGAGGAAGGAACGCCACCTAATAGGATTCAGTTACAAGGCACCACATGAACCTGTCTCTATGGGTTTCCCCAAGAGCAACCGGATGCCCACACATCCCCTACGTACGTGTTTCGTCAGGTCACTGAGCACCTGGAAGTCCCCCTCCAGCTGAAGCCTCTGTCTTAGCTCATCGATCACCTTGGCCGTTTTCACCACTTTGGAGAGGGTCAGGTAGTTCTCGATCCTCTGCACCGCACCAGCGATCCACTGACCTCTGCCATGACCCTCACTTTTCTCGATGATTTCAAACTCCTCCTGGAGCCAATGCTTCTCTCCCAGCAGGTTCTCAAAATGGCTCTGCACAGCCCCAAGTGTGATGGAAAAGTCTTTGAGGGACAGGTAGATTTTCTTGAAGTCAGCGATGGCTGGCTTATAGATTTTTTCTTGAACATCATCTACAGAGAAAACTTGATCTTCAGGATTTGTAGCTTTGGTTTGCTCTGCTCTCATCTTCCACAGCTGCAGGAAACAGTGGCTCTTCTCCACGATGAAAATCTTCTGCAACATGTCACAATAGTTGTCGAGGATGTGTGGTTCTATTTTGCTTTTGGCATCAAGGGAGAACTTTTTCACCGATATCTGATCCTTAAAGCTTCCGTTGTCCCCATTGCTCCTCTCCACAGTACTTTTGTCCACTAAACCATGTGGGGACAAGAGGAAGCTCATGTCATGTGTATCTCCACAAAGACAAGCCCTGAAGTTAATGAGCTCCCTCACCACCCACAGTGAAATTCTTTATTTTTAGGAGACATCTCCCCACTCAACCCAACTTCATGAACCCATCCAGTACCTTTGATTAAGTCCTCTACTCTACGGCACAGGTCAAGAAAGGAGCGTCTTTGCCTCTTCTGTTCTTTCAGGTGCTTAAACTCCTGTTTCCTGGCCTCCAGCACTTTCATAATACATGTGGAGAAAGAGGAATCTGGGAAGGAACAGACACAGATATGAAGAATTCTTTTTGAAGAGAAGAATTGCAAGGAACAGAGCACAATTTGGAGGACTTGCCCCATAAAAAACCAAAAATAGTGATGAAGTTTGTTTTTGGAGCAGAATTTTGAGGACTTGCTTCCTTTCCTCTGGGTTTTAATTCACTAGAGATGGAGCTGGGGACAGACCTGGTGACCAAGTGGAAACTTCATCACTGCAATCCTTTGAAAGACATTCCCCAAACCATCCCCCCCCACCCTCCAAACTTTACAATGAATCTCCCATCATAGATAATTTTTAGTTTTCTTTGCGTTTTTGATAATCCTCCAGTAGATGTCTCCTCTTGGCCTCGTAACTGCAAAAACACAACTAAGGGCGGAGCTCTGGACTCACCGCAGGTGCACAGCATCTTCTTAAACAGCTCCTCATGCCGTAGGATATCAGAGAGGATCCTACATGGAATATCTCCCGAGAGAACGCAATGTCCCACGAAGCTGGAGAGCTCATACACCCGGGTAAGGAGAGTTTTTGCACTGTTGCTGAGCTGAACTTGAAACTTATGCTCCGATTCTCCTGTAAATTAAATGGAGTTTGGTGAAAGGCAGTCAGCAGTGTCTCCACTATGGCTTTTGAAGCCACATCTTCAGGAAGAGCCATCAGGTTCCAGTTCACAGGGCGCTGTTGCCCCATCAGTGTTCAGGACAGGTGCATAGCTGCTAATTTCCTTTGGGACACCCAAGTATCCCCTCCTGCCTGAAACAAAACTTGTGGACCACCTAGGAAACCATGAGGACCAGCTAGGAGACCATGGGGACCACCCAGAATATTTTACCAAGGTTGGGCAGCAGGTGTGGAGGGCTTCGAAGAGGGACTGGGGCCCAGAAGAAGATGCTGGGTGACCAAAAAATCAGAAGGTCCCTGTGGAAAGACTTAGTCTTCCTGTCTGGCTCCCTCAGACCCAAGAGTTTATCCCAAGAAAACTGCTCTGGGGACACTCACGGACAACAGAAATGAAGTCAGAATTGTTGAGCAGGTTTAGAAGAACGGGGCCAGTGTTCTCTTCAAATGTGTTAACCTTTTTCAGCTCCTTCATCTCCAAACACATCTTCTCCACAAGAACAGAAAGCACCTTATCACCAGCTCGTTTGTTCCTCTTGAAGATCACGTGTATCACGGATTTCGGCTTGAAATCCTTGAAGGATGAGATATTTCTCCTCTTTAGAGGCTTTGTGGACTCCCCGCTGTTTCAGAAAGACTTTCCCTGCTCTTCTAACCCAGCAGGGATTGTACCAGAGGTGGTGACGTGGGATGTAGAGGCCTCTGGCTGCCCCAGGTGGGGTGGCTTGTCTCCTACCTTGATTTTCTCTGGGCTGTCAATCCAGTGGATGATGTGATTTGTGAAGCTGCTCTCTAGCTCTGTCTCGCAGTGCATCCCCATACTGAGGAACGCGCAGTAGAAGTCCACAAGGTGTTTGTCATTAACCTACAGCACAGAAGCACTCAGGAGGCAGCTGGCCCTGTGTCCCACCAGCCTGCTCGAGTCCCACCTCAATGGTGACTGAGGAAAAATGAAGGGCAGCAAAGCTCAGGAGCACCATCCCCACCAGCAAGAGGGTCTCCACAACTCACCTTCTTCAGCCACTCCTCAAACAGCCCATGGATCAAGCTCCGCCACCTCTCAGTCCACCCCACGCAGAGGATCCTCATTGAAATCAGCCACTGCCAGTTCTATGGAAGAGGAGCCAGCTGACCCTGAGGAGCACCCAGATTTGCCAAGGTTTGTGTCTACTGATGGTCTCTGGGGCAAATCACTCACCTCAATGTTCTTCAGGAAGGAGCTCTTTTCCTTGTGTGTCTGGTCAAAGTGTTTCTTGAGCCATGGCGTGATATTATGTGAAAACTTTTTGAACTCTTCATCTGAAGTAAACTGGTGGAATTCCTTGGGGAATTAAAGAATGGGAGAGTGAGCCAGGAGCTCTGGACTCTCCTCAGCTACATGCAAGAGGCAAAGCCCTCAGGACAGAAGCCACCTTGTTTGCTTGCAGTAAATCCTCTTTGCCAACGAACATCCCGAGTATCCGCAGCAGTATCTCCACAGGGCGGCGTGACTCTATCTGCTCCAGGAAATGCTGCAGCAGGATATACACCAGGTTCAAACACTGCAGGACCTCAGTCTCAGCCATGGGCTCCAGTGGTTCCTCTGAAGACCCTGAATGGCACCTGTGGGCACAGGAAAAGGACCAAATGCTTCTTGCAGTTGCCTCCATAATCACCACCTGATCACAGCCAGCTCTGGCAGCTGGGAGATACAGGCAAGTTCACAGGACATCACCCTTTGTGGTCTCCATGGTCTCCAGCCATGGTGGAGTTTAAGATATCCAAAAAGCAATGGGTGAATCATGCTGGTCACCCTCTTCCTGCTCAGGCAGGGCTCCATCCACCACCCTTCCCAGAGCCATCACGGAGGGCTCACAGCACCTCTCCTCTCAAGAACCCTGACTCACAAGTTCTTGAACCGGGACTCCATCCTGGTGGCGATGCTTTCCAAGGCCATGCTCACATTGTTTTCCTGAAAAGAGGATGGAAAAATGTTGAGGACAAAGGTGAAAAGGGTTCTGCTCCTGCAGATGAGGAGTTTCCAGCCCTAAACATCAAAGCAGGAAGTTTTCTGGCAGGATTCAAGGGATTTCCATGGCCCCAGCATCCAGCTCTAACCCCAGGGTTCTACAGTTAAAGCGTTCTGCCCTGCTGCAGGAACCAAGGACATGTTTTAACCCACATTTCAACAGACCCCCACCCCCACTCCCCGCAGAGCACAAGAAGGTCTCCCACATGTTTTCCTTACAGACGTGTGGAATGAGGCTTTGCTGAGACCCATGATGCGCACACGCAAGGTATCCAAGAGGAGCTGGACTGGAAACTGAATAGTAGGCAAAAGGTCTTTGAAGGTCTCTATGGCCACCATCTCCAAAACCTTCTTTGCCAGTGGAGCACATTGTCTGATCAAGGTCTTGTGAGCATCAATCATGTCCAGGACTTTCCTAGAAAAACTCATCAGTCAGGAACATCAGATGGACTTTGGAAGGGCAGGAAGCACGTCAGAGGTTTTTGAGATATCACTCTGACTGGTGGACGCCGTGATGACCTCCAGCTGAGGAGGCTGTGGGCTGGAAGAAGAAGCTGGGGTTTGACAGTGAGGAAGTCTACTTCAGAGAAGAAGCGATTTGGGGAAATTTACCCACTTTCAGGTCAACAGGACAAAACTCAGGGTTCAAGTTGGCCTTCACAGACACTGGAGGAGTGAGCTCATACCAATCTCATGAACTTCAACAAGGCCAAGGTCCTCCACCTGGGCCTGGGAAACAATTTTAAACTGAAAGGGGGTGGATTTAAATTGGATTTAAGAAATATTCTACAATGAGGGTGGTGGGGCACTACAACAGACTGGCCTGGTGTGAGTGTCCTATCATTGGAAGCGCTCAAGGTCAGATTGGATGAGGATTTGAGTGGAAGATAATGGAATGGGTTGGACTTGGGTGGGCCTTCAGGCATTATCCCTGACTTGGACAGGAACACCTGCCCCATCGCTAGTGGTGGTCAGGGCCAGGGTGGATAGGGTTTGGAGCAACCTGGTCTAGTGGAAAGTGTCCCTGCCCATGGCAGGGGGTTGGAACAAGATAATCTTTGAAGGTTCCTCCCAACCCATTCTCTTCCCAGGACTGCTCCCACCAGCTCTTTCCTCCCCCTGAGGTCCACCTATGCCCTTTCAATCCCGCTCCAGGGCAGGGGACACAGAGGGGGCAGCTCCTGGAGAAGCCACCAAGCAGGAAGAACAAAAAGCTCTTTGAAGAGCAGGACAGTTCATCACCCTTACCCCACCTCAGCCCTTCAGACACACCTTTGCTTCTTTGTTTCTTTCCTCAACTTGACAAATTCTTCTATAGGAAGTTCCTGTGGGGAAAAGTGGTCCTCCACATTCTCATTGATCGCATAGAGCAGTGGGACCAACCAGATCCACAAGGTCCCACCAGCGTTCATGCAGCACAGGTTCTTCAGAGCTGGGAAATATTTGCTGCCAAAAAAACATCCAAAAAAAAGTCAAACTTTCCGGAACCAACCTCTGTGACACCAGTGGGAGACGCGCCCCAGTATGAGGTAGTGTCTTTTTCCACAGTGCATGAGAAGATTCATCCTGCCTGGAAAGAGCCATCCTCACAGGTCAACCACTATCAGAGATAACAAATGCTCTTCCAAGTGCCCCCAAGATGGACTTGCCAGACTGGAAGCCACCAACCCATGTTTGACCCCCTTAGGACAGAGCATGGCACCAACACCACCTGGGGACAATGGAGCCAAGCCTCTGACCTTGGTTAATAAATCTGAGTCACCTTTTTCCTCTCAGTTCTTCATAATCCTTCCCAGAGAACTTGATGAGCTGGAAGCAATTTTCAGCCTCATCAATGGATGCTGGAGGGAGGGTGACCTGGTACCGAACAGTGGCGTGGAAGGCAAACAGGAGCTTGAGGAGGTCATGGTCTTCGGTCTTCACGTGCTTGATGATGTCTTCTATGAAGGCTCTGATGCTCTCTGTCACCTGAACAGCACAGATAAGGAGAAGGTTTTCCACCAGGCTGGTTATTCTCCCAGAACAGCCTGGTCCAGGGAGGAGATAAGGCAGATGCTGCTGCCCAGCAGTGCCTTGTGCAGCACCTCCCTAGGGAGAAATTATTCCTTCCAGGAGCCACCTGTTCAGCTGGGAAGGTTCTACACCCTAAATCCTCTGGCCAGGAGAAGGCTCTCATCCTTCTCCTTCCAATGTGCAACACTTATCCCATAATGAGGGACTCCACTTTGCCAGCTCCTGAGGTTTTGGTGGGTGCTTACCTCTTTCATGTTTGAATCACCAGGGACTTCAAAGCTCTCTTTGCTCTCAGCATCCCCAAGATGGGCAGTGATGCTCTCCTTGACCCTGTCCAGTTTCCTCTCGATATCCTCCAGGGAATTCCAGGAGGTAGGGGAAGTCAAGAAGGTGTGCTCCAGGTATTTCATCTGGGCCTTACACCTGGACAGCTTCTGACTCTTGCACTTGTGCTGGGGGAAACCGCATTTGATGGGTTCAAAGAAGGTCCACGTTTCTGAGGCAGGAGTTTGGGAACAAAACAGACACCAAGCATGGCTTAATCCAGGAAGCACAGAATCATCTCCCCGCTTCCCCAGCCCCCAAGCAGTGCTGCACATTTTCCAGGCCGAATTTGAGTGCAGTGACTTGATTTCTAGCCATTAGTTGTATTGAGGCTGGAAACCTCCCACAATCAACCAGGGTCAATGCCGCGCAGCTCATGGCATTGCTGCCACCACACCAGCCAGCCCATTGCATTGCCACTACACCAGCCAGGGCTTTGGGGTAAATCCAGCACTCACGGTTTGCTTTGAGCTCGGTTTGGGGGATATTCAGGACACGGTAGAATTGAGCTTTTCTGGACTTGAAGGTGTCTGGGATGTTGCGATTGTCCAAGGAAATGTCCTCCAAGTCGCACTCCCTCTTGTCGCTGTCAATGTTGACGATGCCATATTTATAAAAGATGAGTCTTCCCTGCAGGTCGGAAAGAGGGATGCTGGCCCAGCCTGTGAACACTTCATCTCTGGAAGAGGAAGGGAGGAAGCTTGTTGGCCATCAAGGTCAACCCCAAGCCAAAAGCCAAGTTCTGGTTCATCATGGGCCTTGGAAGCACCAGGGAGAAATCCACAGCCAGGTTCTTCAGCTGGGAGACCAATTAAATCCACCAGCCCAGCCCAGAGCCTCACATGGGGCTGAAAGATCCTGGCCACAGCCATCTTGGCAGCACCACGAGTGATGGGGTGATGGGAGGAGGCACCACCAAGTACCATGGCTCCATCAGGATGTCTCCATTTGGAGGTTCACCTCCAGCCATGTCCCTCAGTCCAGAGCTCAGTACCCCAAAGAAGAACTGCTGTGGAAACACTCCCTCATAGTTTACCTTTTATACATGATGGCAAACTCTTGGCAGTGGCCAGGCTGTTTGTAGAAGACCACACAGATCTTGAGTCCAGGATCAATCTTACTAAAATCTGGCAGCACAGCGACAAACTCCAGGGTCATCTTGTCTTGTGAAGGGTCACAGGCACCATACAGGTACGGGTTGGGCTGGCAGCTGGTAGAGAAAAGGTGCTGGATCCCCACCTCATCCTCTGCCCAATGTCCCCCTTCCCTGTCTTCACCTGCTGCACTACTCACACACACTTCAGCTGATTCCTGTCCGACTTGCCCAGAGATTTTCCGGCTCCTGTGTTGGCGCTTCCCACCCTGTTGAAGGCCCTTTGGTTACTCCATGGTTTATCAGAAGGACTCGATGCCTTGGAATGGGTGCCCACCACTGGGGTGCGGGAAGAGGATGAAGCAGGACATCCTGGAGGTCTCTCCATGCCAAGCAGGGATGGAATTTTGGGGAAGAAGGAACCTACCAATGCCCAAGCTGCACCTCCTCCCTCCATAGCCTCTTCCCCTGAGAAGCTGCTGGACCTCTACCCCTCCAGGTATAACCTCAAACCCTTCCAAGATGCCATCCCTTCATGCAACAAACCTGCTGGAAGGTCTTGGGCCTTCTCTGATCTCCTGGTCATCTGCAGCAGGGAGAAAGCATTGATTAACACCTCCAAGGGTGGTGGTAACAAGGCAAACATGACTCAGTACCTGGCTTCTGGTTGGAGAAGGTGATGTGATTGAGGACACGTCCTCACCTGCATGGCTGAGGCTCCCCTGGTCCATCACCACCAGTGTCTCCACACCATCCTTTGCCTGGAGAAGAGAAAAATGGGAAGATCTGGAGGAAGATGATGAAGCTCAAAAGCTGAGAGCTCAAAGGACAGGGAAGACCAAGGTGTGGGCAGGGTCTTCCCCTTCCCCCACCCTCTTAGGGCTGACCTCCAAAATCCTGGCCAGTGCCACCATCCTGGCATGGGAGACACCATTCTGGTGCTCCAGGAGCTTTAAGAGCAGAAAGTGGAGCATTTATTTGTGATACTGGGAACTGGGAGCACTGGGGGTAGCCAGGGAGTGACACTGGGAGCAGTGTGCAGGAATAGGAAACCCTCCTGGGGGTAGCCAGGGAATGATCCTGGGAGCACTGGCACCATTCAGAGTCTATTCAGTGGACTCACTGGCTTCCCAAGCTGCTCCGGTGCTCCTGACACTCCCTTCAACTGGATGCCATTGTTCTGGGAATTTTCCTTTTCTCTGGAAGCATCTGCTGGGATCTGCTGGAGCTGGCCCTGGAGCGCTTCTCGTGGTAGAACTGTAGAAGCCTGGGAAGATGAATGGAGTTACTGGAGCGTTGGGAGGAATGTCAGAGCCAGCAGAGAGCCCACCATGGCTTGGGTGCAGCTCCTCCCAGACTGGGACCACGGCAGCAGCACCAAGCCCCAGAGATCCCACATTGTCCCCATCAGGGCCCAGAACTCCTAAGCCTGGACTCATTACCCCAGTTTTGATCTCAAACAGTCTTTGCTTTTGCTTCCCTTTCCTCTTGCAAAAGCATCACCGGCATTAATGATGTTAATGAATCCAGCCCAGACCCAGAAGCTCCATAGGAGCCATCAAGTGGCACTTTGCTGATAAGGACAAGCCACTCAGCCCCCAAAATTGGATGTGTTCACCAATAAAAACCTGATTTTAAGGTGGTGAGATGTTCCCAGCACCCACCGTGTGTCTGCTGAGAGAGCCAGGGGCTGGGTCCTGCCCACAGTGGTCAGCTCTGTCTCCTGTCCATAGCTCTGGGAAGATAACAAGTCAGGCAGGATGTGTGCAAGGGGCCAGACTCTCTCCTGCTATTCCTCTGCCCTGATCCCATCAGGATCTGTCTCCCTTACCAGGCTCGCTGCTCAGATCCACCCAGGAGCTGTCATCACAGTTGGATGTGGAGTCCCCTGTCACCAGCTCTGGTGGTGAACTCATCCCCACACGTCCCAAATCCTGGCAGCTGGATGCCATCGGATCCATCCCGGGGGTTCCATCCCCTCCATCCCGCACCGAGGGGCTGCTCTCTCCCCCCTGGATGGGCGGGGGCTGCAGGTGAAGCTCCTCTCCTCCTCCTCCATCACTGGGGGATCCCTCCATCACTGGTGTCGAGGCCTGAGAGGGTGGGTGGTTGGGGGCATTTTTAGCCTCAAAACATCATGGCCTGGTGGCAAATGGGGCACGTGGCTCGAGTTAGGGGTTCAGGGCTCTGGAACACTGACTTTGGGAATTGTATGGCTTAGAAACTTCTATTCAGCAGCTCTGGAGCTGAGAAATGGTGATTTGGAAGGCTTTAGAGCTCCAGGACACCAATTTCAGGAGTCTTTGGGTTCAGAAAAAAATATTTAGGGAGCTCAGGGCCTCAGAAACACCAGTAAAGGACATTTTGGGGTCCTAAACACCAATTTAGAGAGCCCTGGAGCTGGGAAACATTCATTTTGGGAGGATTTGTGCTCAGAATCCAGAAAATAAGTAGTTTTTGGACCCCCCCAAAAAAGCAAATTTAGGCAGCTTTGGGCCCAAGAAATCTGAGTATAGTGAGCTTTAAGAACAGGCAAAATCAGCAATTTAGGGAGGTTAGGGGGGTCTGAAGTACTGCTTTTGGGAGCATCTGGACTTAGAAAGACCAGTTAAGGGAGGTTTAGGGCTCCCAAACACCCATTTGGAGAGCTCACGGTCCAAGAAAATGTGATTTAGGGAGATACCAGGTTCAGAAATACCTGGTTAAGGATCTTTTAGGTTCAGGAAAAAAATATATAGGGAACTTCTTGGCTCAAGCCCAGCAATTTTGAGTTCTTTGGGGCTCAGAAAGCCCATTCAGGCACTTTTGGGCTCAGGTACTGCAAGCTGGGGAGTTTGGGGCTCAAAAACATCAATTTAGGGAGCTTTTGGGGTCACAAACTGATTTAGGGAGATTTTGGGCTCAGGAACAGTACTCTAGGGAACTTTGGAGTTGAAAAACAGTAATTTAGGGAGCATTTGGCTCAAACCCACTGATTTGGGGAGCTTCTGGCCTCAGAAAGTCCCATTTAGGGAGCTCTTGAGTCCAGAAATATATTTGAGGAGCTTCTGGGGCCTGAAACAGCAATTCAGGGTGCATTTGGTTCAGAAACACTGATTTAGGGGGCATTGGAGCTCCAAAACACCAATTTAGGGAATCTCAGGCCTAAGAAACCCCAATTTGGGGACTTTGGGGCTCTGAAAAACCGATGTAGGGAACTTTGGGTGAGGGAGAGAGACGTGGGGATATTTTTGGCTTAACACCAGCAATTTAAAGAGCTTTTGGGCTCCAATTCAAGCAAAATTTGGACTCAGTAGCACCCATTTAGGGAGCTTTGGAGCTCCAAACCAGAGATTTAGGGAAGCTTTTGGGCTCAGAAACGTTCCTTTTGGCAGCAGAAGCAGCAACGCGGGGGCAAGGGTGGGAGGCAGGGGCAAGGGTGGGAGGCAGGGGAAAGGGTGGGAGGCAGGGGCTGACACTCACCTGGGACAAGACTGGCAACAAGCGGCTCCGCAGTGGGGCTGGGAGCACCGGGGGCTCACCCCGCTTATATCCCTGCGTGCCCCTACCCCACCCAGACGGGCTCCACCCCCACATACTCTCCTAACCCCCACCCATCATTTCTTGTTTATAGATACAATTCTCGGAAAACACTGCAAAACCAAAAGCAAAAATGCTCCATAGGGAGTGGCTGCTGCGGGCGAGAGAGGGAATGCAGAGCCCCGGGGGTTGTGTGGGCACGGGGGAGGGGGGGCATGGCTGGCGGCCCCTATCTGGTCCGGGGGGCTTCCCATGGCACCAGGAATGGCACTGGGAGGCGACTGGGAGCCTCCCCTCCCTGGGGGGAGCCAGGAAGTGACACTGGGAGCACTTAGAGTGGACTAGGAGCACTGCGGGGAGCCAGGGAAGGATGCTGGCCGGATCTGGAGGGAGCTGGAAGCACAGTGATGAGCTGGGGAATCATACCGTGAGCACTGCGATAATACTGGAAGCACCAGGGAGAGACAAGGAGAGATACTGGGAGCACTGGAGTGAGCCAGGGGGTGATACCTGGAGCACTGGGAAGGAACTGGGATCACTGGAGTGGAGCCAGGGACTGATACTAGGAGGACTTGAGCTGCACTGGGGGCACTGGGAACACTGGGGAGCATTGGTGGGGTGGCGAGCAGTGAGGGGATCGGGAGAGTGGACGGGGTGCTGGGAGCACTGGGCACCCCATCATGCCTCCCAGTTGCCCCAGTCCAGCTCCCCCTCTGGCTGGGGGCTGTGGGAAGTGGTTGGGGGGTTCCCTGGGTTTTAGGGTGACCCTCCAGCAGAGAGGATTTGATTGACAGCTGGGGCAGAATGGGAGGAGGGAAACAGGGCAGGGGGCTGAGGGTGCTGAGGGTGAGTGCTGGGGGCAGACCAGGTCCTGGGGGTGCTGGGGGTGTCCAGTGTCCTGCCAGTGCCCACATACTGGGAGCTGGAGGATGTCCAGGTGCCAGGAGTGCCAGGGAACTTGGAAGTGCCCTGTGTTTTGGAACCTGGTTTTTTTGTATTTTGGAAACTGGTTGTTTTTTGGAAATTAAATAATATATTCTGTCATTGTGAACCTGGTTTTTTTGTATTTTGGAAACTGGTTGTTTTTTGGAAATTAAATAATATATTCTGTCATTGTGAGCTCGGGTCAATCTAAAGGGACCCAAAGGGAGGGTACTTTGAAAAAATAACCACTTGAATGTATATTGAAACATTGGAGGAGGTTTGGTGGACCTCCTAGCAGAACAGCTACCAGGAAGAATTCAATTAAATATTATAATCAATAGAGGCTTTTGTACAAATTAGAGTTGGGAGAAAAGTGACCACAAAACGGTACACTAGACTATAACATTCTGTTACAAGTGATGTTATTCTTGTGTCAAGAACAAAATGAGATGAAGTGATGTGTGCTGAAATGTTTTTGCTGAAACAAAGGGCTAAGCCAAAAAGCTTAAAATTCAATGACTTAGGAGTTGTCGATTTTGCCTCCCTTAATAATGACACTGGCCAGTACTGGGGACAAGCAGTCATTTATTTGCTGATGATATCCAATGAAACAGAGACTTTCCAGGGTTTTCATTGCAACACAAAGGCTTCCCATAGTCCCACCCCCTCTCATTACCAAGTCCCAGTTTTTCATCTTATTGTTTCAACTACTACTAAAACATCTAATCCACCTCTAGATAAAGGCTAACTTAAAGCATTGCTTCTTTAGCAATACTATATTAGTTTTGATTTCTTAGTTAACAATTCTCTATTAATTAAGTTCTGCAGGTGGGTTTCATTTATTAAAACTTCTGGAGCAAGGAGCTACTCCTTAGCTTTCCCATTACATTTATCTTAGTTTATTAGAACAAAGTTATCCATTAACTAGAACTTAGAGCAGCTAAAGCAACAAGATCATAAAAACTAAACTAACAACATCACAGAAACACAAATTTCTTAACTAATTTCAATACAGCTACCTATAAAATTCAAGATCATCAAGTTTCTTAGTTAAATAGTGTCTTCCCTTTCAGAAGAATCCTTGGATATATGGAACTTTGGAGGTAAAATCCCAATTTCTGCCATTGGTGCCTGTAAAGGAATGATGGTTCTTTTCCATAGGAAGGAAAGCACAGAACTCCAGTGTTTCAGGAGCAGAGGAGAAGCTCTGATATGCCAAGAAGCCCGTGATATGCCAAGGTCAGCTGTACCTGTCAGGCAGCCCCCAGCAGGCCAAGCTGGCCAGACCTGTTCCATGTTCCCTTGGATCCATGGGGCCCCGCAGTGCCCCCATGGCCCCTTGGTTCCATGAGGATTCTGGAGTGTCACACAGTTCTATGACATTTGTCCTTCCTCCCCCTCACACCCCACTGCCCCACAAACAGCCCCGAGCCACCCGTGAGGGACAGGCCCTGCTGTCCCAGGGCTGGGCTCAGCCCTTGGCCTTGCTGCTTCCTCCAACCAGCCCAGGGCTCTCTCAGCATTCCAGTTCCCTGCTCAGAGCCTTTGGCTCCCTGCAATCCTGGCCCCAAGGATCTGCTCTCACGAGTCCCTGGGGAGCCTTTGGCAGTCCCTGCCCTCAGTGGGGCCAGTGATGCTCCAAGGGACTTGGAGTTTTGTTTCTGACTCCTTGAGCAGCTTCTGCAACCTTCTCTCAGTCCCTGAGGGTCACAGACTCTGCCCCAAATCCACCATGGGGCTCATTTGAACACAGAAATACCTCAGGAGCTCTCTTCTCTGTCTTCCTTCCATTGTCTTCAAGTCTCCAGGGCTTTTGCAGCTGATGGGAGGCAGTTTGGTCTGACTCCAATCTGCGTCAAGTTAAGTTAGGAGGAAGTTAAGGAGGAAGATTTCAAAATGCACCTCATGATTTTTTTTTCCTAATCAAAGGAATATTTTTTTATTTTTCAGTTCAGAGAAGAGGTGATAGAATCATTGCCCAAATGATCCTGGTGCTGAATGTCTCCTTTGGAGGTCTGGTCATTTTTATCTAAAAAATTTATAAATTTTTAACAGCCAGAGAAATTAATGTTCATTAGTAATGCAATTGCCTTTGAAACACAGGACTTCTTTAACATAAGCACATTAATATACCACCACCTTAGTATGAAATATAGATTAATAAAAGTTAAGTTCTAGCTGCTATGCCTAACCACAAGTGCTTCTGCAAGATAAACCAATTTTGCAAGGCAAAAGGCCTAGCCCTAGAAGATGCTAAGAGGATAAGAAAAGTGAATGTGAGCTAATGTGTCTGACTAATCGCCTTTTCTGCAAGACAAGGACTTAGCCTTCTGTGGGCTAAGAGATAAAGAAGTAGCATGCAGACTATTGTAGATAAAGGAAGCCAGTTTTAATGACAAATGAGAGAGTTGTCACAAAAGGGTAGAAAAGGGCAATTTTTATATGTAATATAAAATAGGAACATCATCAATGTGCAATTATAGATGAAGTATAACCAATACAGCAACAAAGTGTGTAATAGTAAAACTGTGTGTATTAGCAAATAAGTGTGATGAATGTATAGCACGCTGTATCTGTTACCCTAAGACAAAGAAACTACAAGTTATATAAGAACCTAACCCTTAAGACTATTCCTTTAGATAAATGAATGAAACTAGAGTGGATGCTGAATTTGTAAATGTATAAATAACCTTTGCAAAGTGAGCATGGTGAACATGCACATGGAGGTGTTAACCCCTGCATGCTTCCCCCAGCTGGGTCAATAAAGGTGTGCTTTACTTTACAGTACCTTACTGTGGAGTAGATTCCTTTGAATGAGTTTGGCGATCCAGCCAAGAGAATCTCTGTTCGGCTGCGGGACCCTCCAGAGCCAGGGACAGTCTAGCAGGTGCTTCTGGAGACTTCTCTGGATAGCCCGCCCATGCTCCAGTGGATCATCATGGGGACGAACAAGATCCTTACATTAAGGTACGCAAATTTTAAGCACCCTTTACCTGATTTGAAACTGACTAGTTACAGTAATGCACTCCACAAGCCGTATGCTGGATGTGGGTATATCAGGTTGCTAGCACCTTTTAAGATACACGTGGGGAGTGTGGTATTGAGCTCCTGGGGGAATTCCACATCAGGCCCCTCTTTGCAGAAATTTGGAAAATTATGTTCTTTGTTGATAACAAGTTCTGACTTTTTTCTACATAATTAAAGTTGCCTAGCGTTGACTTTTGGTTTGTTTTTTTCTGAATGCATTAATAAACTTTCTCTATATTTTATGATGCTGGTATCGCAGCAGTCTTAGCAATAATTTTTATTTTTATTATTCTGTTGGGTATTGCCTTTGTCATTTACATGCTTCTATTATGTTGTGGTCAGAGTTTGGGTTAGGGATTGGACTGGCAATTTTATTAAATCTTGTGATTTACTTTGTCTATACTTGCTTTAAACCATCCCCCACCCTCCCTTATCTGTGTTAAATGTCAATAAAGGAGAGCCTAGCTGGTAGTGTGGTTTCACTGGCAGATTTGACACAAAAGAGAGGATTTGTTTGTGGTTTTGTCCAGGCTGCCAGAAGGACAAAACCTTTGGTGACTTTTTGTTAGGCTGCGTAGTGTACTCTGCAGGAGGTTTAGTTTGGAAGAAGGAATTTCTGAGGAATAGGCAGTATATATACTCCAAAAATCAGTGTTGAATGAGGTGGTAAACGAGGAAATACTAGAATTATTACAGGGACTGAATCTAATTGCCTTAATTCAATAATAAAGAGGTTTATGGGAGGGTTCCCTTCTTATATCAAATAAAGTTGTTTTTGAAAGCAACTTTTGACCTCTGTTGGGGTGGTAAAAGCACATAACGCTATCCTCTCTCCCCTTTCCTTTCTTTAGTATTACAGCTCTGCAAAACACTTTGTAAGTGTATTTTATTTTCTTGTATTGGTGAAAGTGAATGAAAGTGTGAGTGACTGAGATGTGCAATTAAGCACAAAGTGAGTGGGGAGCTCTAACCTGCATTTCTGTTATCCCTCAAGGGAAATGGCCAGGGACGAAGCGAGTCCCGAAGTGATTGTGTGAGAGCAAAAGACATGACTGAGATGCACAAATAAGTCCAAAGTGACTGGGAGCTCTAATCTGTGTTTCTGTGGCCCTGCAAGGGGAGCGGCCAGAGAGGAGCGAAGTGAAAAGAGCATAAAATGGGAAACAAACATAGCCAAGATACAGTAAGCAAAAGCCCATTGGGATGCATACTAGCCCACTGGAAGGAAATTGGGGGGCACCAGGGGGAACTGCTAATAAAAAGACCCTTATCTAGTACTGCAATTGGTGGTGGCCGCATTATAGACTTGAAAGGGTGGCGAAATGGCCAGAGAACGGAATGTTAAAATAGAGTACTGTATTACAGCTCATCTTGTTTTTATGTAGAGAAGCAAAATGGGATGATTTGGTGTACATGGACATGTGCTTTGAACTCAGAGACTCAAAGTGGTATTAATGTACCTCTAAGAGACCCTTTTGTTTTAACTGTAGAAAAAGATAATTTGGAACAGGGCATAGGAAAACTGACATGATGTTGGTTGGCTTGTTCCATAGGGAAACATTGTTTAAAATATCAAAATAAGGACTCTGCCAGTCCACCTGGGGCAGATGGGGGAGAGGAAAATGAGCTTTCTCCCTGACCATCACCAAAAAGGGGCAGGTGGATGGAAAGAGAAAGACACCAGGCTTCCCCTTTACCATCATTTTCACCTCTGAGCAGGCAAACTCAAGGGAAACTGAGGGCTCGCTCAGTTTCTCCTGAGAGTCAAGTGACTGCTCAAGAGGTTTTGCAAGGCCTCTGAGAGAGGCTGCTGGACCCACAGGGCCAATATGGCTGAACATAAACTTTTCAATGGGGGATTTGTATAGCTAGATGAGATGGCTAGAAGATATTATGATGGTCCATCAGGAATAGCTAAAAGGTTTGGAGGTTCCATGAAAGCACTGGACCCAGACTGGGAAGATATTGATTTAATGGTGGATGCATTAACTGATACAGAAAAGGAATTTGTTTTAAAGGCAGCCAGAACCCATGTTCAGGCACAGATTGCTGCACAGACTTTGCAAGGCACCGCAGGTGATTATGTGCCCATACAAAAACCTAGATGGGACTATAATAACCCAGACCATTACCAACTACTAAAAAGGTACCAGGGGTGGATTAAATTCAGGTTGGAAAATGCAATACCTAAATCTGTGGATTCAGGGTCTCTGTATGCAGTAAAATAGAATGCAACAGAAACTCCCACAGAGTATCTCGATAGGTTACAGGAAGCAATGTGGAAATATACTATCCTGGACCTCTCAGGGGAACAGAGAAAGCAACAATTAATTTCTCTATACTTTGGACAGTCCTCAGATGACATTTGAAAAAAGCTGCAAAGGATGAAAGCTGAAGACCAAAGGAACCTAGAAAAATTAGCTGAAGAAATGTGGCGAGTATATTGAAACAGGAATCTCCTGGACAATAGAAAATTAAGTAAAACCTTAGCCAATGCAACTATTGCAGCCCTGGGAGAACATGGAATGGATAGTAGGGCCAAGGCAATGGACCCTTGGTTATACAAGTCCTCACAGTGTCACAATGGTCTCCATGGTTCCATGAGGCCCTGCAGTGTCACAATGGCCCCTTGGTTCCATGGAGCCTCACAGTGTCACTGTGGTCTCCTGGTTCCACCAGGTCCTGCAGTGTCACAATGGCCCCCTGGTTTCACTGGGTCCTGCAATGACAGAATGATCTCCTTGGTTCCACAGTGCCACAATGGACCCTTGGATTTGTGAGGCCCTGCAGTATCACAATGGCCCATGGGTTCCATGACGCCCCACCATGTCACAATGATCTCCCTTATTCCATTAGGCCCCGCAGTGTCACAGTGACCCTTGTTTGTACAGGGCCCCGTAGGATCAGAATGCTTTCCTTCATTCTGCAGTGTCACAATGGACCCTTGGCTACACAAGACGCTAAAGAGTCACAATGCTCTCCTTGGTTCCATGGTGCTCCACAGTGTCAGAATGGCCCCTTGGTTGGTTAGCGCCCCGTGGTAATCACAATTGCCTCTTGGTTCTATGAGGCCCCAAAGTGTAACAATGGCCCTTTGGTTCCATGAGGCCTTGCAGTGTCACTGTGGTCCCCTTGGTTGCACAAGACCCCACAGTGTCACAATGGACCTCTGGTTCTATAAGGCCCACAATGTCTGTTTTGCCAGGGGGCAGAGTCAGCACCAAAGACACAGACACCAACTGAAGGAATCAGTGTAATTTATATAAATACAAAACTGCAAAGAATTACAAAAGCGTAAGTTCAGCAAAGCACACAATCATTAGTGAAAAAATCACAAAAAGTGAAGCTCAGCAATGCACCCAATCAGCAATACCAAAAATTTCCTGTAGTGATGAAGAAAGATCCATCACCAGTTACCCTCAGACTTTACCATCACCCAGATCCCCTCATCAGCTGGGGAAGCTGTCACAGCCAAGGACTGCAGAGCCACTCCCAACAGCTGGAGCATCCACCCACAGGTGAGGCTTCCAGCCTGGCTGGGAGAGGGCCCAGCTGTGACAGTGCTGAATAAACAAACTGACAGCACTGCTAGTGCAGGAACATCTGGTTTCATCCTCCTCTTGGCTTCTCCCAAAGCCTGGCCAGGGCTCAGGGAGGAACCAAGGGAGTTGACTCTGACCATACTCTCCAAACAAAGCCAGATGGGGCCTTGTCCAGCTTCTAAATACAGAATGGTAAATCCATGTTTCACCAATGAACAGATACATAGATCATATTTCTAATAATGCTTTGTTAATGAGCAAATACAAAGATAACATTTGGTTATAAGGTTCATCTAGAGGTCATCTTTGGTTCAGGGCCTGTTCAGGCCTTGGCACTTCAACTGGTCCTTGGACCTACAGATGAACTACAACCTTTATAACAATTCTTTCAATCATACAACCTTAGATTTAGGTATTAGGCATCGCCTCTTGCTCTTTAATTAAGCGCTCTTCGAGTTCATTACTCAGAGCTGTAATTCACATCCCTTTTCAAACATGCCTAATTAGTTGCTATTCTCTATGTTATTTATCAAATCTCCCATTTTTCTTGAGACTCTGTCTCTTTTTAGACAAGTCTCAATTCTCCATTTTGCAGCACAATGTGTTATAACAACTCTAACGTGCAATCATAACACACCAAGTGCACACACTGCAATGATTACAGTGACTGTCATGAATGCATTTTGCAGCAGCCTCCAACTTGGCAGCCATGAAGCCAATCCCACCAAGAATAACTTTTTTCTTTCTGCCACTCTTCTACCACTCTTTCTATCACAGTGATTCCTGATTGTTGGACTTCAAACCCATCACTGATACAAGTGCAACATTCCAGTCCTATGATAGCATAGGTTCGTCCTTGGCCAGCAAGCAGATAATCCAAGGCCATGCAGTTCTGTAGAGCCCCACTGGTGTTTGTTGGAGCTCTCAAGATGTGCTATTTGATATTTTAATAGCATCATATGCTACTTCTTCTAATAATCTATTTAGCTTGTTTATGTAAACTCCATAGGACAAAGCAGTGCACTTGGAACACAGGGTGAACCTTAATTTTTGGCTTTCTGAAATCCAAGGCACTCTTTAGGTGGAAAATGTTCTCTTGGCCCCAACTCTTCCTTGTACTTCATGCCAAAGTACCTGAAAGGGAGGCATCAGTATTGCTTGGAAACAGGAACCAAACCATCCTTTAGGAAGCCATTTATAGGCATTGTCTCTGCACACCCAGCAGGTCCCATTCCCAGAACCAAAGGTCTGATTTCCTATTTCCCACTGTTGGCCTACTGATGGATCCAGGGCTCCTCAGTGTGCTCCTGTTGTGTCGCTGGTGCCATTAGGCCAGTGGAGCTTCAGAGTGGACCTTCAGCTGGGAGTGGTGTAACACTGACCCTGACCAGTTCCAGCACCCCAAGTTCTATGAACATTTTGAGTAATGTTAAAGCACATAAATCATTTCACATTGTGGCCTCCATAGGACTACTCAAATCTTATTGAATCCTGTAAAATTGATAACTGTATTCCTTTGTTCCATAGTACAGTTTTCTTTACTGTCCCTTCACTGACTTTGTTACGAGTCAGAGCCCATTGACAGAATTCTGGCCATGCTGTAGTGTGGACCCTCCAAGAGAATACCATTCCTCCCAACATGAGTTGAGAACATATCCAGTAATTAGTTACATTTAGTATTTTGGCTGCTTTGATCTTTACGTTTTTCTGACTAATCCCTTGGTGAAACTCCAGAGGTGTTTCTGGCAAACAAAAATTCTGGTTGACTATCAAGATACAACTTACAGACACAAGTAGCACTTTAGTGACAAGGTTATTCACTCTTTTTCCAGAGTGTTATTTGGGTTAGGAGCAATAATTCCATTGTCCACAGAGCTGATGCCTGTTTAATTCCAGAATAATGCCCTGTTCAGCTTTACGGTGGTGTCTGTGGGTAACAAGACTTCCTTGGGTTACTTCCCCCTTCAGCTGGAGAGATGCCAGGTCCCAGTCCTTGAGGTGCAACCAGGCTCCTGGTTGGAATTCCTGCACTGCTGTGTCCAGTCCTGTCACTCTGGCGATGACAACTGCCTGTCATAAATCCTGCAATGTTTTACCTAAAGATATGAGGGACTTAGTGAGCTCAGCTCCACCTTTAACATGCACATCCCCTGGGAAGTGGGGAGTTTGATAGGACCAACCATAAAGCAGCTCATAGAGGCTTAATTTTCCTGTCTCCCTGGATTGGATCCTAATTCTCAACAAAGCGATTTGGAGTGCTAGCATCTACATCAGTGAGGGTTCTTGACAGATTTTACTGAGTTGCAGCTCAGTTGTGTAACTCATCCTTCCTACCTTTCTACTGGCTTATGGCTGGTATGGAGTATATAAGTCCCACTGAATTCCCAAGGTCTTGCTAACTTCTCCCCCTATTCTTATGATAAAATTACACCCTCTGTCTGATGACATTCCTAGAGGAACTCCAAAGTATGGAATTATTTGATTTAGCAGTACTTTCATTACTTCTTTTTCCATGTTGGTGCAACAGGGAAATGCTTCAGGCCACCCGTAAACACTAACCACTCAGACTAAAAGATATTTATAGCTCACTTTTCATGGAAGTTCTGTAAAGTCAATTTGCCAGTAATCTCCTGGGAGTTACCAGATTTGATAGCCCCTATCACCACTTTATTTCCAGTATTTGGGTTATTTCTTTTACATATGCCACACTTTTGAGACTTTGAATACATAGTTTCCGTCATGTTGGAGCTAATTATTGTCTTTCTTCAGTGTTTTAACATTTTTTCTGTACTCCAATGTGTAGATTGGTGCTCTCTGTCTATTATTTCTCTCACAATTGCCTTGGGAACTATTACTTGTCCAGTGGGGGTGACTGCCCATCAACCGGGGTGAAATCTAGAATTTAATGCTTCAATTAACTGACAGTCTCTTGTACCATATTCTGGCTGAATGCCTGGTAGACTAATTTCTTATTGTGGACTCAAGATGTGAATGCCTTTTTCTGTAGCCTCTTTAGCCGCCCTGTCAGCCAAGTAATTTCCCTATTTTGACCCTATTTTATTTGTCTAGTGTATTCTACAGTGTAGAATTGCAGCTTTGGCTGGTTTTTGTACTGCTTCCATCAAAGTAGTATTTGTGTTCTGTGTTTGATCAACATAACAAACCTCTCTCTCCACATTGCTCTGTGGGCAAGCACTATACCAAAAGCGTATTTAGAATTCGTCCACATATTTCTTTCTTTCACTCAATTCCAGTGACTGGGTGAGAGAAACCAGTTCAGCCTTCTGTGCTGAAACATCTGACGTTAGAGCTTTAGATTTAATTACTTTGTTCAGAGTAGTCACCACGTATTCTGACATGTCTTCTCCGTTGTGAAACAAAGCTACTTCCATCCATGTATAATTCCCAGTCTGGGTTCTCTGTCGGGCTGTCCTTCAAATCCAGTTGGATGGAATGAACTTCTATGCCTATTTGTAAGCAATCATGTTCTGGAGTATTTTGGAGGCTGACAGAGACACATCAGGATTAACGAGAGGTGGTTTTGATGGTCCATTAGTACCACTAGGTACTTGAGCATTCATCTGGGGACAGCTAGTGGCCGCAGTTTTGTTCCGAGCCCATCGGTACCATCTGTGGTACAGAGACCATCAGGCTTTGTCCCAGAGCCAGTTTAGGAGCTTCCTGAATCAACAGCACCGTAGCTGTGACTGCTCACAAACAGCTGGGCGGGCCATCCTTGGCATAAGTGAATAATTCAAAAGACCTCATGGGATCTGGCAAGTCTAAGGTTGGAGCCTGTGGCTAGCACAGGTCTTTCCCATGAGAATTTTCTCCTGTGTTTTATAAACAAAGATAAAGTTTGAATGTTATTGAAACAGTGTCTCGAGATTTGGACAGTTCAGGCCTGGCCAATCAGGCCTAGGGGGAGGTTTCTGACTGACCAATCTGGGTGACCTTTGAAAAGTCTATAGAGGTTGGAATCAAGGTAATAAAGCTTTTTTTTTCTTGCCACACCGGGTCTTTTTCTCTGCTAGCGGCTCAACAGCGACAGGAGCCCTCATCAGTGCTTTCTTAACTTGTTTGAATGCAGCAGCCTGAGCATTGTCAGTCCATATAATAAAGTCTTTGTGGGCAGTTTTAAAAGTCCATGCCAAGGCTGGACTAGTAATACAAAAGTACTGATCCACCACCTGACCACACCAAGGAAGGCAAACAATTCTCTTAGAGTTCATGGCTTGTGCTTGGTTTTGTTTGACCTGGAGAATTTCAAAACTCAGAAAGGTCACATAGTCTTCTTCATCACTTGGGCCTTGTCCCTCAAGACCATGTAACCATTTAATGCTAAAAAGTTTAACAATTCAACAGTGAGGTCTGGGCACTGTTCTTCAGTTTCCATGGCCATCAGGGTTATCACAACAAATTATAACACAGTCCCTTGCAGATTAAAGGTTTTCCATTTTTCTAATTCCTTTGCCAGTTGACTCTCAAAAATTGTATGGCTATTTTTAAATCCTTGTGATAACACAGTCCTGTCTGTGGATTTTGCCACTGAAAAGCAAAGAATTCCTGGCTGTCACGTCTTAGAAGTCTGCAGGAAAAGGCATCCTTTAAATCTGTTACAGTGAACCATTCAAATTTTTCTTTTAGCATGGTTAAGAGTGTGTATGGGTTAGCTCCCGTACTATTTTATTAATTGCTATTAAGTCTTGTACTAACCCATAATCTTTACCATTGGCATTTTTGACAGGCAAAATTGGTGTATTATATTTAGACTCACATTCCACCAATAACCCGCACCTTAAAAACTTGTTAATGACAGCTAATAAGCCTTTTCAACTTTCCCATTTTAAAGGATATTGGTTTTGCCTTACCAGGTTTTGTGTCTGGTTTTAGTTTCATTATTACAGGTTCCACTCTTTTTTATTTTCTAGGAATATCATTGGCCCACACGATGGGGATTACTGCATCCCTAATTGTCTTTTGGATAGGTTCAGATTGGGAAGTCAGTTCCTGTAACATAAAGAATTGAAGCTTCCACATATTTAGACTAAGGGATTTTCATTTGAATGTCCCCTTCCGGATACTTGACCTCTGCATTCAATTTTTCCAATAAGTTTCCTCCTAATAATGGTTTTGGAGAGTTAGGCCAGTACAAAAATTGATGGGTTATCCATATTTTTCCCAGTTTGAATTTTATTGGATTGAAAAAGGGGCACATTTCACAAGTCCCAGTGGTACTGACAGTTGGGATCCCATCATCATTTAACCTCCCATGCAGGGTATTTAATAACCAGCTCCTGTGCTTACCAAAAATTCCAGTTTTCAATTTCCCAGCATGACTGTTACCACAGGCTCTGCTGGGGACGAAACCTCTGGTCCCCTTCACAAGTACCCAACTATTGCCATGAGAGGGTTTGGAGAAGTCCAGGGGTTTAGGTGAGGACACTCCTGCTTCCAGTGTCTGTTCTTTTTACAGTTTTGCACATTGATTTGTTCCCAATCTTCCTAATGAAGGCCAAGGAGCCGAACCCCTTCCCCTGCCACAAGACACCCCTGCTTCCTCCCTGGGGGCAGCAGTCCTTTGCTGATTACTTCAACAACTGCTGTTACTTTCTTTTTAGTCACTTCCTGCTCTTTTTCCTTTAATTTGTGTGTACCGGCCATGCAATGTCAAGTAGTTTACCCATATCAAAAGCATCTGTTTCCTGGATTTCCTGTAATTTTATTCAAATATTATTGAGGGCTGTGATATGAAAATTGGAGCCAGGCGAATTTTACTCTCCTCCTGAACTTTCTTTTACCTTTATTGCTTGCTTCTCTGTGTCTGCAGCTGGCCTTCTTAGTCCTCTAAGCACTGGACCTACAGCTACATTTCAACTTTCTTTCTCTTGACAGTCCAAATGCTTAGAGCAGACTTGTCCCATGCTACGCATAGAACAACAACATTTAATCGTTTTCTCCTTGTTTTCCTTCTCTAAAGCCTGAACAAAAGAATCCAAAGGCACAGGGTTAACACCACAATCCTTCTGCTATTCAGGGTCATTTCTCAAAGTGAAAAACATTTCAGCATATGTCACTTCATCTCATTTTGTTCTTGATGCAAGTAAGAGAGTGTTATAGTCCCAGCACCCGTTGCTCAGTGTTGTCTTTACCAGTCCATTCCATTGCTCAGTCTTTCCAGAGGCTGGTCCAGCACAGGGAAAGTGATAAATCCACTCACTGCCTGCTTCATCGCCCAGGTGTCTGTAAGGTTGTTTTGGAAATGAGTTCTGTAGTCTGATTCAATTCTTTCTGGGGTATTGTGTCCCCAAGACTTGTTTCCAAGGCCCAGGACAGTGCTCTGGGCAGTGACATGGGACACAGGATATATTTGCAGTCATCCAGTGGTTGTTTGCACCACCACAGGCACACAGCACTTGCCATGGTGGGTTTGGGGTTATAGTCAGTCTGCCAGGCCTCCCCATACCTGTATTCCAGTCATCGTGAGGAAAACCCCCCTAAATAGGTTTTTTGGTTGGGAGGTCCAAAAACTCTTTAATTTGATATTTCTGAACCCAAATTCTCCCTAAATGACTGTTTCTCAATTCCCTAAATTGATGTTTCATACCCCAAATTATCTTTAAATGGGTGCTTCTGAGCCCCAAATCTCCCTAAATTGTTGCTTCTGATTCACCCCAATCGAGCTCAGAGACACTTCAGAGACCAAGTCAGAGAAGTGGGTATTTGCTTTATTCGGTGCACCGGATGTGTGGGAATTGTTTCCACCAAACACACATACCTCAGTACCCCAAAGACACAGTGTTATAGGTAAAATCATGAATATTAATTACATTCTTCAGGATAGGAGTGGTTATACAAATCATTTCTCAGAAGTCATTAATATCATTAGCATGTGCACCACGCAGTCTCTGTATGTCCTGGTGGTCTTTGGAGACCCCCAAAGCCTCTTCCAAGGTGACGGTCCTTCATGGGATGATTCAGCAGTTTCTGTGCTGGTTTCAAATGCATGCTTAGCTGATAAGCCATCAGGCCAGAGCTGTTACCTACAATTTGAATTTGAATTAAGAGTTCAGCCTTCAGCCCTGGAAGCCACAGACAGGTGCCTGTGCTGGTGGAAGGGGAGCAAAAGCTCAGAGAATCTTTCTCAGTGTCTGCTGGAACTCAATCCCCCTCCCCATCCCACAGCAGCCCTGCATTTCCCTCCTCCAGCCTTGGTCTCCAGCACAGCCATGGAGGCTCTTTTGGCTCTGGACCTTTCCTGCAGCCACCAAGGCCAGCTGAGCTCTGCCTTTCCCACACTCAGCCCTGCCCAGCACAGGCAATGCCCAGCAATTCCTTGTCTGCTGCTGGCCTTGCTGTCAGCCCCGGCAGCAGCTCCGTGGCCCCTTTGTGCCCCGCTGCCCCAACCATGGTGCCACAGCCCCCTGTGCAGCCCAGCCCAGGCCAGGAGCATTCCGGGTGGGAACAGCCCCTGTGCCGTGGTGCCCACAGCAGCCCCTGGGGCTCTGTGCCCCCATGGCCTCCCTGCTGGGCAGCCTCTCCAAGCTGCTGCACAGCCCGTGGCACCTGTGGGCCTTCCCAGCCAGCCCTGCCCCAGGCTCTGCCGGGCTCGGGGCCAGCAGAGAGGCCGGGCAGGGCTGGCCATTGCCGGGAACAGGCCCTGAGCCCCGCAGCAGGATGGAGCTGGGGCACAGCCAAACTCACCCGCAAACCTGGGCTGAGCAGCCAGGGCTGGCAACGGCTGGGGACAGAGGCTGGGGCTGACAAATGTCCTGGGCCCCCTCCCTGCTCTGTCTGTGCCACCAAGGGCACAGAGCAGCCTCCTCTCTCGGCCACTTGCCTGTTTTCCATGCCTTCCCCAGGCCCTGGCTCTGCCCCACAATCCCTGGGCTCAGTCCTGCCCCTGCATGCTCACACAGGCTGAGATGGACACTGATGGTTTCTCTGGCAGCTTCTCTCAGCCCAGCCCAGCTCCCTGCAAGCTCTGCCAGCTGCCCTGAGCTCTCTGCAGCACCAAGGGCCTCTCCCCAGCACAGCCCAGCCGCCTCTGGCCCCACAGCCCTGCTCAGGCCAGGCTGCTCTGGGCAGTGGCCCCATGGCCTCAGCCCCTCTGAAGGGCACAGCAGCAGCTGGAGCTGCGAGAGGACTCAGCCCCAGCCATGGGGGAACGGGCTTGGCCAAAGGAAAAGGAGGCTCCCTCTTGATGCCTGATGATTTTTGCCTTTTATTTTTTATATACCCTTTTATACATTTTTGTACCTCTTCCATACCTTCTGTATCCTCTATCCCCTTAACCTACATACTTGTAATTTTTGTAGTCTGATATTCTTCCTCAGATTTAAGGTTCTGCAAGGCAGAAAGCCTAAATATTTATAGTAAAAGGCCAGAGAGCCCTATGCTATCAAAAACTCTCTAGGACATATTTTGTAAACGGGGCTCTAGCCTCACACTGGTGGGTTTCATTAGAAAAGGGGGATATTACTTCTTTTGTTAATTTTCCTATTGGGGAATTCTAGACTGATATGCTAATTTGAAAAGTCTATAAAAATTTTATACACATTATACGGTGTGTGCATCTCAGCAGGTTCCACCTTGGAAGATCTGTGCACCTAGGTTCCCATTAAAATACCGAGGTAAAACCTTTTCATCCCTTTAATCATGTCTCCCTCATAATTCTAAGACCAACTGAAAGGCAGCACTGTGTGCCCTGCCCTCCTGTCGAGGAGATGCTGAGAGCTCTGCAGCCCCTCCTGCCATCCCATCCGCCCAGATCAGCACAACAGCCCTGGCCTTGTGGCCATCAGGAGCTGTTCCTGCTCCAGGCCCAGGGCTCATCCCAAAGCTGGGGCAGCCAGAAAGCTGTGCCCATTGCTGTTCATTCCTGCTCTGATGAGGATGCATCCTCAGCAACTTGGAGGCTACCCGAGGAATTTTACTTCTCCAGAGGCTTGTTCTGTCTTCAGCTCGGAATTCAGCTCAGGCTCCTTAACATTTGAAAACATCCTAAGGAGGCAAGCCTCTGGGAATCATTTGTAGTCTTCAATTGTTTTGTGGTTAATTAGACCAACTCCAGAAGTGTATTCAAAAGAAATACACTATATTTAAAAACAATGAAGAGCAGACTCATTGGTCCTGTTTAGTTTTCTTTTCCTGTTCATACATTGTTATCAGCAGTCTCCATCTGATATTGATCCCTAGCATCTCCTAATGCAGTCTGAATAAATATAAACATCAAGACCTGCGGTTTTTTTTTGAGAATTTTTTTTTGTTTTTTAAAAAAAAAAAAAATGTTGGTGTTTTTTTAAAAATGTGTGGAGATTTTGAGAAGGGACGGGCCCCCCCAAGGGGGGGGGGGGGGGGTTTTGGGGCCACCCCACGGGGGAGCCCTAAAAAAAATATAAATATAAAAATAAAAAAAAAAAACGTTCTCTTTCTTTCCCCCCTGAAAACCCGGGGCCTTTTCTCTGCTAGCGGCTCAACAGCGACAAAGACCCTTTATGGCTGACAATCAATCAGACTCTGTCCCTAACCCCCACCCCACCATTTCCCTCATCCAACCCCTGGGACTCAGAGCAGCCTTGTGCAAATCTCAGCTTCCTCCACTCCAGGCTGCACCTGCAGCTTTCAGCTCCTTGGCACAAACTCCCAGCTGCTTTCCTTGGAGAAGGAGCTGCCTGAGACACAGAGGGATGTTCATTTTTTGTCAGCAAACAAAACCAGGGCAAGAAAAAGCTCCCTAAAAACCAAAAGTCTTTCCTTTGCTGTATATTAAATACAAATTGTCTCTGCTCATTTCCACTTTCCACAGCATACAGTCTTAGACCAATGGAAAACATGTTCTGTGCCCAGCAAAGATCCCAAGATGCCCCCAAACCCTCCCTGCCCCAATTCTGCCCAGATTTGCTCTTTGCACACACGAATCTCACACTGAAGTAATGAGCTCCCTGCATGGCCAGAGGGAGGAAAAGAGAGAAAGTGGATGAAAAGCTCTCTTGTGCAGAGCTACAGCTGCACTAATCCCAGTATTCTGGGGTCACAGGAATTTGATCCAACACCCTCTGCAGCATCTGTTCCCTGGGGGTCCTGGTTCTGGGCTTGGGGTTCTGTGCTTGTTCTCAACAGGGGGTCCTGGCTCAGGGCTCTGAATCCCAACAATGGCTCAGGGTCCTTGCTTTGGGCACGAGAACCTCCAGCACCCACCAGTGCCTGGGGGATGTGGATCCTCTTACCTGGCTCACCTGGAGCTGCTCATGGCCATCCCACAGTGGGCACAGAGCACCCCAGGATGCCCAGATGGGGTCACTGTGTCCCCTGGGGGGGACATGCCCCAGGGACAGAGCCAGGGAAGCAGCAGGAAACCAGAGCCCAGGGCAGGATGTGAGTCACCTGGGCACTGGGACATGAGGATGATATGAGCACATGTCAGGGGTCTTGGGGTGCCTCAGGTGTCCTGGCACAGCAGGAGATGGGTAACTCCCCCCAAGCCTTGTGCCCTGCCCAGTCCCACAGGGATTTCATTTGGGGCTGTGCGGCTGTGGGGCTGAGCCTGGCTGTGCTGGACATGCTGCCCATTGCCAAGGAGGAGCGCCAGAGCCCTGGACAAATCTGCAGCCACAGCAGGTGAGCTGGGGGCTGGGGGGGACAGTGTGGCACCCATGGGACAGCCTGGCATCACTGGGAACAGTGTGGCACCCATGAGGATAGAGTGACATCCTTGGGGACTGCCTGGCATCCATCAGGAGAGTCTGGAAGCCACTGGAAAGCCTGTGTCAGGCTCTGGGGGTCAATTTGTGGAACATCCTTGGGTGAGGCTGCAGCTCTGGGGGGAAAAGGGACCTGGGGGGACAGGGGAATCCACTCTGCATGAGCAGCAGGGGGAACTTCTCTGGGGGGGACTGTGAGATGGAGCTAGGGTGGAGTGACCTCCCCAGTGACCCTACACAGCCCCCTGTGATGTCACAATCACTCCAAGTCTCTTTGCAGAGCCCTCCTACCTTCCAACAGATCAACACACGCTCCCACCTTGGTGTTGTCTGCAAATTTACTGATAGAAGATTCAAAACTCTCATCCATGTCATCAATAAAAATATTAAACAAAACCGGCCCCAGCACAGATCCCTGAGGGACACCACTAGTGACTGGCCTCCAAGTGGATGTGGCCCCATTCCCCACCACCCTCTGGGCTCAGCCATCCAGCCAGTTCTTAACCCAGTGATGAATGCACCTGTCTGAGCCATGAGCTGCCAGCTTTTCCAGGAGTTTACTGTGGGAAACGGTGCCAAAGGCCTTGCTGAAGTCCAAATAGACAACATCCACAGCCTTTCCCACATCCACCAGGCAGGTCACCTGGTCATAAAAGGAGATCAGGCTGGTCAAACACGACCTACCCCTCCTAAACCCATGCTGGTTGAGTCTAATCCCCCAGCCATCCTGTAAGTGCTGTGTGATAGCACTCAAAATAAACTGTTCCATGACCTTACTGGGTACCGAGGTTAGCCTGACTGGCCTATAATTTCGAGGATCCTCCCTCCTACCCTTCTTGTAAATGGGCATCACATTGGCCAGCTTCCAGTCATCTGGAACCTCACTGGTGAGCCAGGATTGTTCATAAATAATGGAGAGCAGCATTGCAAGCTCATCTGCCAGCTCCCTCATCACGCTGGGAAGGATCCCATCTGGTCCCATAGATTTGTGAATATCCAAATGGCTCAGCAGTTCTCTGATTGCTTCCTCCTGGATGACAGGCAGATCATCCAGTTCCCTGACACCATCTACCAGTGCAGGACAGTTGTCCTGAGGACAAACTGTCTTTCTGATAAAGACCAAGGCAAAAAAGGCATTAAACACCTCCGCCTTCTCCCCATCTGTGGTCACTAAATTCCCTTCTGCATCCAGTAGAGAACCGAGATGGTTCTTACCCTTCCTTTTGCCATTAATATATTTGTAAAAACATTTTTTATTATCCTTCACAAAAGTTGCCAGATTAAGTTCTAACTGAGCTTCGGCCTCTCTAATTTTTTCCTACATGTCTGAACAACCCCCTTAAATATTTCCTGAGGTACCTGTCCCTCCTTCAAAAGATGATACATCCTCTTTTTATTCCTTAGTTCCTTCATAAGCTCCTTGACCATCCAGGCTGGACACTTACCTCGTCAATTCATCTTTGGGCACATGAGAACAATCTGTTCCTGTGCCCTCAAGAACTCTGTTTTGAAGCATGCCCACCCTTCCTGAACTCCTTTGTATTAAGGGCTCCTCGCCCATCCCTGGTTGCCCTTTCCTCTCTGGCCCCACTCCCCATTTCAGTTCCTGACTTGGCACCATGGGAACATCCCTTGGTGAGCAGGATCATCCTACAAGTGCTTCATGAATTGTCTGCAGGGTCCTGCAGTGCCTCGTGCTGTTCCCTTGCCAGAGGCAGCACAGGCCAGGGGGGCACATCTGGACTGCTGTGTGTGGCTGTGAGGCTCCCTGTTGTGGGGCAGTGAGGAGGAGCTGGAGAGGCTCTGCAGGACTGACAGGATGGGCTTTGGGGCCTGTGGGGAGAAGCTGAGGGCCATGGGCTGCTGGACCTTCTGAAGAGGAGGCCCAGGGCTCATCCTGCAGCTGCTTCAAGGGTGCTTTCAGAGAATTACAGATTCCATGAGGCTGGAAAAGACCTTTGAGATCATCAAGTCCAACCTGTGACCGAACACCACCTTGTCTGCCCTGAGCCTCCTCTTCTCCAGGATAAACAAACCCAGCTCCAAACTCAGCCACTCCTCACAGCACTTGTGTTCCAGACCCTTCCCCAGCCTTGTTGCCCTTCTCTGGACACGCTCCAGCCCCTCAATGTCCTTCCTAAACTGGGGGCCCAGAACTGGCCACTGTCCAGCCACTCTGTCCCTCAGCCTGTAGTGCCGTCAGGGGAAGATACTGCCCTGCCCTGCTGGCCACTCCATTCCTGATCAGGACCAGGTCCACTTGGCCTCCTTGGCCACCTGCCCACTGCTGGCTCATGTCCAGCCTGCTGTCCATCAGTGCCCCCAGGTCCCTTTCTGCCGGGCCACTGTCACAGCCAGCTCGTGTCCCCAGCCTTGATGTCATTTATTCCACCAATCCCCGTAGTGTAACAATGGTCCCTTGCTTCTACAAGGTCCTACACTCACAATGGTCTCCTTGGTTCCATGAGGCCCTGCAGAGTAACAGTAGCATCTTGGTTCCATGGGGCCTCACAGTGTCTCAATGGTCCGATTGTTACAAAAGGCCCTGCCGTGTCACATTGGTTTCTGTGGTTCCACAAGGCCCTACAGTGTCACAATGGTCTTCTTGGTTCCATGAGGCCCCACAGTGTCACAGTGGCCCCTCTGTCCTCCATGAGGCCCCAGTTAGTGCCACAATGGACTCCTTGGTTGCCCTGCAGTGTCACAGTGGATCCCTGGTTATACAAGATTCTTGCCAGTGTCACAATGGCCCCTTCAGTTCCACGAGCCCTGCAGTTGAAAGAGTCCCCTTAGTTCCACAAGGCCCTGCTATGTCACAGTTGCCTCTAAGTTAAAGGAGGCCCTGCAGTGTCACAATGGCCCTATAGTTCAACAAGGCCCCACAATGTCACAGTGGCTTCCATGGTTCCACGAGTACCCAAAGTGTCACAATTGCCCCTTGGCTCTATAATGCCATGCATTACACAGTGTCATTATGGTCCTCTTAGTTCCAGTAGGCCCCACAGTGTCACAATGGCCCCTTGCTTTCCTGGGGCCCTGCAGTGTCACAAACATCACAGAATCACCAAATCAACCAGGTTGGAAAAGACCTTTCAGATCATCAAGTCCAACTTCTGACCCAACAGTACCTTGTCATTCAGATCATGCCACTGAGTGCCACATCCAGTCCTAAACACCTCCAGGGATGCTGACTCCACCATCCTCCCTGAGAAGCCCCTTCCAATGCCCAGTCACCCGAACTGTGAAGAATCTTTTCCTGTTGTCTAGCCTAAACCTCCCCTGGTGCAGCTAAAGCCTGTGTCCTCTCATCCTCTCACTCTTGCCCAGGAGAAGAGACAAACCCCCACCTGGCTTGGGGTGAAACCAACCAAAGTTGGTGAAACCAACTCGGGCATGAGTGTGGATCTGCTGGAGGGTAGGAGGGCTCTGCAGAGGGACCTGGACAGGCTGGATCCAGGGGCCAAATCCAACAATGGCAGGTTTAACAAGACCAAGTGCCAGGTCCTGCACTTTGGCCACAACAACCCTGCAGTGCTACAGGCTGGGGACAGAGTGGCTGGACAGTGGCCAGGCAGAAAGGGACCTGGGGGCACTGATGGACAGCAGGCTGGACATGAGCCAGCAGTGTGGCCAGGTGGCCAAGGAGGCCAATGGCACCTGGCCTGGATCAGGAATGGTGTGGCCAGCAGGAGCAGGGCAGTGATTCTTCCCCTGTACTCGGCACTGGTGAGGCCTCACCTCGAGTGCTGTGTCCAGTTCTGGGCCCCCAGTTTAGGAAGGACATTGAGGGGCTGGCGTGTGTCCAGAGAAGGGCAACAAGGCTGGGGAAGGGTCTGGAACACAAGTGCTGTGAGGAGTGGGTGAGTTTGGAGCTGGGGTTGTTTATCCTGGAGAAGAGGAGGCTCAGGGGAGACCTCATCACTCTCTACAACTCCCTGACAGAAGGCTGCAGCCATGTGGGGGTTGGGCTCTTCTCCTGGGCAACAGTGAGAGGACAAGAGGACACAGACTTTAGCTGCACCAGGGGATGTTTAGGCTGGACATTAGGAAAGAATTCTTCACAGAAAGAGTGACTGAGCATTGGAATGCGCTGCCCAGGGAGGTGGTGGAGTCACTGTCCACAAAAACACCCCCCCCCCCCCCCCCCCCCCCCCCCCCCTTTCTGGGTGGGGGAGGGGAAATAAATTAATTTAAATATAATATCTATAATTTTATATATAAAAAAAAAAAAAAAAAAAAAAAAAAAAAAAAAAAAAATTTTTTAATAAAAAAAAACACCCACCCCCCCCCCCCCACACAAAAAAAAAAAAAAAAAAAAAAAAAAAAAATATAACTTTAAAAATAGAAAAAAAAGAAAAAAATTTTCTTTCTTTGGTGGGGGGAGGGTTGTTTTTTTGTTTCTGAGGAGGGGGGAAAGAAGAAATCTTACCCCACCCCCAAAAAAAAAATTTTTTGGAAGAATATTTTTTTTTTTTTAAATTTTTTTTTTTTTTAAATATATAGTTATCTTTTTTTTTTATTTTTTTTTACAACCACAAAAAAAAATTTTTTTTTATTTTTTAATATTTTTGTTTTGTTATTATTTTTTTTTTGTGTTTTTTTTTTTTTTTATTTTTTTTTTTTTTTTTTTTTTTTTTTTTTTTTTTTTAAAAAAAAGGTTTTTTTAAAAAAAACCGACAAAAAAAAAAAAATTTTGCGAACGGGACTAAGTTTTGGGGAAATAGCTATCTTAAAATCTATAAAAATCCAAAAATTCAAAAAGCTCCTGTCTCCCCTGCAAGACACTGTCCCTGCAGGTGTTTAAGGAAAGACTGGATGTGGCACTCAGTGCCATGGTCTGGGAGACAAGGTGGTATTCGATCAATGGTCGGACTTGATGATCTGAATGGTCTTCTCTAACCTGGTTGATTCTTTGATGATTGTGACACTGCAGGGCCCCAGGAAAGCAAGAGGCCATTGTGACACTGTGGGGCTAAATGGAACCAGGGAGTGCACTGTGACTCTCAGGGTACTCGTGGAACCGTGGAGGCCACTGTGACACTGTGGGGCCTTGTTGAACCAAGGGGCCATTGTGACATTGCAGAACCAAGGAAACCCTTGTGAGATTCCAGGGCCCCATGGAACCAAGCAAACACTGTGACACTGCAGGACCTCTCAGTGGAACTAAGGGAACAATTGTAAGATTGTGGTGCTCCATGGAACCAAGAGGCCATTGTGACATTGCAGAACCAAGGAGACAATTGCTGCACTGTGAGACCTCATGGTATCAAGGATCCATTGTGACACTCCAGGGTCCAAGGAACCAAGGGGCCATTGTGATACTACAGAGCCTCATGGAATCATGGAGACCCCTGTGACACTCTGGGGCCTCATGGAGGAGGGTGCAGCCACGTGGGGATTGGGCTCTGTTCCCAGGGAACAAGGGATGGGGTGAAAGGAAATGTCTTAAGCTGTTCTACATGAAATTTAGGCTGGATATTAGGAAGAAGTTCTTCACAGAAGGGGTCATTGGGCATTGGAAGGGGCTGCCCAGGGAGGTGGTGGAGTCACTGTCCCTGGAGCTGTTTAAGGAAAGACTGGATGTGGCACTCGGTGCCATAGTCTGGGTGACAAGCTGGTGTAAGGTCAAAGGTTGGACCTGATGGTCTCAAAGGTCTTTTCCAACCTGGTTAATCCTGTGGTTCTGTGATTGTGTCCCTGGGGCACCAGGAGCTGCCTGAGGAGCCCCTGGGCCAACTCTCTGCTGCTGTCCTGCGCAGCAGGGCTGGCCCTGGGGCAGCAGGAGCTGCTTGAGCTGAGCATCTCCTGAGCATTCCAGACACAGAGTCACTGTCCCTGACCTCCAGTGCCTCCAGTTCCTGCTGCAGGGCCAGACAGGGCTGGGCTGCTCTGCGGGGCTGCAGATGGGACATGGATTTCAGTGCTGGGAGATGGAGAGAAGGAGCAGATTCCAGCAAGGCTGTGCCTGGGACAGGTTGGATGCCACAGGAGCTGTAGCAGGGTGTGGGAAGAAGGCAGCAGTTGGGAATCCCACAGGAATTGGCCATTCCTCAGCCAAACACAGCTTTTTGTTTGAAGCAACAGTGAGTGAGGACAGAGGGACATGAGGAAAGCTTTGGGAGCTCCCTGGGTCAGAGGGAGGTGGGGAAATGGGGCAGTGGGTAAAGTCTGCAAGGGAAGCAGCACAGGCCTAGGCCAGGGTAGGAGAGCTGCACTGGGGTGACCAAAGGCCTTGGGGGGGCTGGGACCACCCCCTGCCAGCAGCAATGACATTTGTGTCCCCTGGCTGTGGCTGCTGTCCCTGCCACTGAGGCCCAGGAGAAGACACCAGTTCTTTCTGTCACTGAATCTGTGGGAAAAAATATAAAAACCCTCCAACAACATTTTAATGTTAGAGAGTCAAGGCATTACTTTATTATTTGGCCAGGATGTTGTTCTGGACAGGATGTACCACAGAAATCATCTCATCCACACATAGCCCGAGTGTGCAGAGAGAATCATTCCATGATACATAGCTTTTACCTGATTCCTCAGATATTTTATCCAGTAAAAATACATAGGAAAGCATTGGGTCAGTGTTCATTGGTCTAAAGTTGAGCAAACTCCCGATATTCAGTCTCTCATTGGATCTGAATCTCTTTGCCTCTGATGCTAACTAGATTCTTCATTCTTCAGTTTTTCTTATCAGTCCTTTATCCAGGCCAGGATGTCTTCAGCCCTGCTGGAGGTGGTCTGGGGTAGCCGTTTTTGATATCCATCATGTCTTGTTGATAACCACAAGGTCCTGGCAGATGTTTTGTTAATAGTCTTTATCTTTCTGGTTATCTTCGGGGTCACTCCCAATCTGTTGGTATGCTGAGTCCACCAGCCCTCATCTGGTGGAGCAATGTCCTGGAAGAAACCTAAAATTCCTTTTCTCGGGGTAAAGACAAACAAAACCTTTGACTAAAGTTATACAAAATTTTTAACCTGATTGATTTTCTAACACTTCCAGCCCCAGGGCTTGTGGCCTCCTCCCCCAGCCCACAGAGTTTTGCAGGGCTCCTGCTGCTCTCCTGCCCTCACCATCCCACACCCCACATCCCACTGCTCTGGGAGAGCCACGAGCATCCTGTGAGGCCACCAATCCCCATTGCCAGGGCATGGGGGTCAGGCCTTGGCTGTCCTGCTTGGCCAAGCCCAGGCAGGGCTTTCACAGCCACATTGCAGAGTCCATTTCCTGCCTGGAGCCGCTGGTGCCTCTGAGTTCTGCTTCCCCAGCCCCAGGGATGCTCTCCTTGGCTGCTCATTGCCCCCACGGTCTCTTGGCAGGGATGGGCTCAGTGGAGGCTGCTGACAGCCTCAGCAACTTGGAGGTTGCTGAAGAATTTTCCTTCTCCAGAGGCTTGTTCAGCCTTCAGCTCTTCACTTCAGGAATTCAGTACCAAAGGCTCATTAACATTTGAAAACACCCTAACAAGACAAGCTCCTGGGAATCATTTAGGTCTTCGATGGTTTTGTGGTTAATTATGCAGTTTTCAGAAGTCTATTGGCAGTGAATATACTGTATTTAAAACAATGCAGAGAGAAGTGTTTTGCCCTGTTCAGTTTTCTTTTCCTGTTTATAGATAGATATCAGCAATCTCGAATTGATATTGATCCACAGCACCTCCTAATGCAATGTGAATGGACATGAAATCAAGACAATTATGGCTGACAATCTGAAATCAGACTTTGTCCCTTATCCTCACCCCACCATTTCCCTCATTCAACCCCTGAGACTCAGAGCAGCCTTGTGCAAATCTCAGCTTCCTCCACTCCAGGCTGCACCTGCAGCTTTCAGCTCCTTGGCACAAACTCCCAGCTGCTTTCCTTGGAGAAGGAGCTGCCTGAGACACAGAGGGATGTTCATTTATTGTCAGCAAACTAAACCAAAGGTAGACATAGGTCTATAAAAAGCAAAAGTCATTCTTCTGCTGTATATTAAATCCACTTTCCACAGCAGACAGTCTCAGACCAATGGAAAACTCGTTCTGTACCCAGCACAGATCCCAAGATGCCCCCAAACTCTCCCTGCCCTGATTCTGTCCAGATTTGCTCTTTGCACACACAAGTCACACACTGAAGTCATGAGCTCCCTGCATGGCCAGAGGGAGGAAAAGAGAGAAAGTGGATGAAGAACTCTCTTGTGTAGAGCTACAGCTGCAGTAATCCAAATATTCTGGGGTCACAGGAACTTGATCCAACACCCTCTGCAGCATCTGTTCCCTGGGTCAAAATCTGTCTGCATGGCCAGGCCCAAGGAGTGCTGGGCAATGGAGTCACATCCAGGGGTGTCCCTAGGGCTCAGGACTGGGGCCACTTCAGTTAAATCTCTTTATTGCTGATCTGGATGAGGGCACCGGGGGCACCCTCAGTCAGTTCCCAGGTGACCCCAAGCTGGGTGGCAGTGTGGCTGTGCTGGAGGGCAGGAAGCTCTGCAGAGGGATCTGGACAGGCTGCAGCCATGGGCCCAGGACAATTGGATGAGGTTCAGCAAGGCCAAGGGCTGTGTCCTGCCCTGGGGTCACAGCCACACCAAATCCCTGGCCATGCCCTGGCCCTGATCCCCACAGCCTGTCCTGTTTGCTTCATCCCTCCATTGTCAGGGACTTTGTGGGACAAGGGAGCTCTGCTCTGGGGATGGAGGAAGGTGCAAGTGCAACCACTGGAGTGGGAACCACAAGTGATCAGGTTTGTGTCCTTTGGGGTTCAAGAACTGGTGAGACTTAGAGGCACAGAAAGTTTCTCTTCATGGCCAAGAAACAGAAGTTGAACATGACTCATTTTAATAACAATCGCAGCTCTTCCCTCAGCTCTGTGCAACATCCCAGCAGTATCTGACGTGTCCACCACTCACAAGGGATTTCTATACAAAATCAGTTTTAGACAAAGATGATGCTGTCATAGATATAAACAGAGTTAACTTGTATCACGATACTGTGCCTGGACTGGGGGTAAAACAGCTTGGACAATGCCCTAATTGCAAAGCTGTGAATGGTGGATGGAGAAGGAGGATCTGGTTGCTTTTGGTGTTGAGGAAATGCTGAAACCAGTTTGACTCATCTGATTTCCTCCTGTCCTGTCCTGGCTGAACCTCTCCTCTTTCCCCTCCCACCCATTGTCTTTTGTCTCCCACCAGGCACCCTGTGAAGAGCCTGGCTCTGTGTTCTCCATCATCTCCTCGCTGGCACTGCCAGGCTGGGATGAGGAGCCCCTCAGCCTTCCCTTCTCTGGGCTGGACAAGCCCAGCTCCCTCAGCCTCTCCTCACAGCCAAAGGGCTCCAGCCCCACCTTGGAGGCTCTTCACTGACCCTGCTGCAGCTGCCAGACATCTTTCCTGCCCTGGGGAGCACAAACCAGGCCACAGTGACCTGGAGAATCCATGTCCTCAATGTCCTTGTCACACAGCCCAGGCTGCTCCTGGACTCCCTCGCTGCCAGGGCACACGGCTGCCTCCTGCCCAGCTCCTGCCCACCAAGAGTTTTCTGCCAGGGCTGCTCCCAGCCAGGCAGCTCCAACCAGGGCCATTGTCAGGGCAACTCCCCTGCCGAAGCAGACACTGGCATTTGTCCCTCTGCCATGCCATGAGGTTCCTGCCAAGACGAGCTCTCATCCTCTTTGGAGCTTTCCTGAGCACAGAGGCCTGAGAGACCTTCCCAGGACACACTCAGGCCAAGGAGCCCTTGAGTACCTCAGCCCCACATCAGTGTCTGCTGGAGTTCAATCCCCCTTCCCATCCCACAGCAGCCCTGCATTTCCCTCCTCCAGCCACCAAGGGCACAGAGCAGCCTCCTCTCTCGGCCACTTGCCTGTTTTCCATCCCTTCCCCAGGCCCTGGCTCTGCCCCACAAGCCGTGGGCTCAGTCCTGCCCCTGCACGCTCACACAGGCTGAGATGGACACTGATGGTTTCTCTGGCAGCTTCTCTCAGCCCAGCCCAGCTCCCTCCAAGCTCTGCCAGCTGCCCTGAGCTCTCTGCAGCTCCAAGGGCCTCTCCCCAGCACAGCCCAGCCGCCTCTGGCCCCACAGCCCTGCTCAGGCCAGGCTGCTCTGGGCAGTGGCCCCACGGCCTCAGCCCCTCTGAAGGGCACAGCAGCAGCTGGAGCTGCGAGAGGACTCAGCCCCAGCCATGGGGGAACGGGCTTGGCCAAAGGAAAAGGAGGCTCCCTGTGTGCCCTGCACTCCTGTCCAGGAGATGCTGAGAGCTCTGCAGCCCCTCCTGCCATCCCATCTGCCCAGATCAGCACAACAGCCCTGGCCTTGTGGCCATCAGGAGCTGTTCCTGCTCCAGGCCCAGGGCTCATCCCAAAGCTGGGGCAGCAAGAAAGCTGTGCCTATTTATCTTCATTCCTGCTCTGATGAGGACGGATTCTCAGACAGTAAGTTGCTGCAGGTCAATTTATTTTAGGAAAATACATTCTGAGACTCGTCCTTTATATAAGGTCTTTGTGTCACATAAGTTGGGGGTATACAGCAGCAGGATAGAAGGAATAACATTTTTTTGACGACAAAATCATCACAACTAGAGAGGAGAAAAAACCAAATAAATAAAAATAGGAAACACTTGGCCTATCATGACATGCAGAGGGAATGACTGACAGAGGGAAGCAGGCCATCTGTGGCTCCTGGAAACCATCATCCAGTCACCAGTTTCCTCAGGGCATCCTTGAGCTCGTGGTACCTCAGGCTATAGATGAGGGGATTCAGGGTGGGAGACACCACTGAGTACAGAACTGACAGTGTCAGATCCAGGGATGGGGAGGAGATGGAGGGAGGCTTCAGGTAGGCAAAAATGAGAGTACTGATAAACAGGGAGACCACAGCCAGGTGAGGGAAGCATGTGGAAAAGGCTTTGTGCTGTCCCTGCTCAGAGGGGATCCTCAGCACAGCCCTGAAGATCTGCACATAGGAGAAAACTATGAACACAAAACACCCAAGAAGTAGCCAGGAAATAACTGCAGAAAGCCCAAGTTCTCTGAGGTAGGAGTGTGAGCAGGAGAGCTTGAGGATCTGTGGCACATCACAGAAGAACTGGCCCAGGGCATTGCCATGGCACAGGGGAAGGGAAAATGTATTGGCTGTGTGCAGCAGAGCAATGAGAAAGCCACTGGCCCAGGCAGCTGCTGCCATGTGGGCACAAGCTCTGCTGCCCAGGAGGGTCCCATAGTGCAGGGGTTTGCAGATGGACACATAGCGGTCGTAGGACATGAATGTGAGGAGGAAATACTCTGTTCCTAGAAGAAAGATCAGCAGAAACACCTGTGCAGCACATCCTTCATAGGAGATGTCCCTGGTGTTCCAGAGGGAATTGTGCATGGCTTTGGGGACAGTGGTGCAGATGGAGCCCAGGTCGGTGAGGGCCAGGTTGAGCAGGAAGAAGAACATGGGGGTGTGCAGGCGGTGGTTCCAGGCTACGGCGCTGATGATGAGGCTGTTGGCCAGGAGGGCAGCCAGGGAGATGCCCAGGAAGAGGCAGAAGTGCAGGAGCTGCAGCTGCCGTGTGTCTGCGAATGGCAGGAGGAGGAAGTGGCTGATGGAGCTGCTGTTGGACATTTGCTGTCTCTGGCCATGGGGACCTGTTCATGGAGAAAAGGACAGTGACAAGTCAGGACAGGCTGCTTTGAGGTAAACCTTTGCCATTCCCTGTAGACTGTGCTGCTGGGACTCATCCATCCTTGTTCCTTCTCTGAGAAAACCTTCATCCAGGTCCCTGCTGAGCTCCACTTGTGCTGTCTGAGTGGAGCAGCCAGACCTGTGCGTGGGGCTCTCGAGAAGCCATTCCTGCCCTGCTGCCCTGGGTTTGTGGCCATGTGGCAGAGGGATAAGGCTGAGTATTCAGGATTTGTCAGCGGAGTCACTCTTAATTCAGAAAGGCTTGTTACCATCTGCCCTCTCATCACCAAAGGACTGGGGTAGCAAGAAGGGCATGTAGGGAATTTTTTCCTACCCACACATCATTCCTGGTTCTCTGAGGTCACAAATCCCCAGCATTTCTGCTGCACTCACAGTTTGCCACTGAGAGATGTGAGAGGCAAAGGGATTCCCTGTGGCTCAGGGCAAGGTGAGGGGCTGGATGGGTTTGTTCCCAACTGCTCTGGGTTTGCACCTTTGGCTGCAATCAGAGCACAATCACACTCCTGTGTCACCCTGAGAAGAAACTAGACCCTACCAAGGGCAGAGGGATCACTGAATGTCTCACCCTCTCTAAAGGTCTCAGCAAGGTCTCAGCACTTCCTTCTGCCAAGGACACTCACAGTGCCCTTGGCAAACCCAACAGCATTTCCTCACTTGTGGCATCTCTGCACTTCCCCATGGGATATTCAGGGAACCCCGAGAGGCTCTGGCACAGATTTGCACCCAGGAAGGAAGCTCAGAGCTTGGAAGGACACAGCCAGGAGATCCCCAGGTGTGCTCATGATGGGATCTCAGGGAGGGAGGCTCAGCTCCTTCCCCTTTCCCATGGACTGCTTTGCCCACAGCCCCACAGGTCACAGGAAGCTTGGACACCCCATTCTCATGGACACAGCTGCCTGGGAGGAATCCCAAGGGCAGTGCCTGACTCAGCTGCTGCAAACCCCAGAGCCTCCCTGAGAGCACCAGAAAACAATGACAATATCAGAGGAATGCAGAAACAAGAGAAGATATTGTGGTGCTGTGCCTGAGAGGGCAGGGCAGCCACAGCCTGGCACTCAGGACAGTGTTCCCTGTCCCCAGCTGTGCACAGCACCTCCCACACACCAACAGTGCCCTCCTGCCCACAGCATTGCTCTGTTCAGCTCCCTCTCCTTCCCTGATCATCTCCCTGTGCTGCACATTTTCCTCCTGAGAGGAGCCTTGTCCCTGTCAGCACTCACAGAGCCCATCCCACCCTCTGTGCACTCGCCCAGCCCTACAGAAACCTGCCTGTCTGCAGGGCCCTGCCTGGGGGAGGCTGTGTGTGCAGGTGGGCAAGGGCAGCTCAGAAGAGCCTGCTGGGCCCTGCAAAGGTGCTGCTGGTGCTGTCCATGGGCCGGGGAGTGGCTGAAGGCACTTTAGGAGGCTCCCAGCAGACACAATGATCACCAAACATCACAGAACAGGAGTCTTGGGACATGCTCTGATATCACAGATCCTTTTCTGCTTCTCTCATCCCCCAACCTTCCTACCCTGATCCAACCATGAAATTGAAAACAGTCTCAGGAAAGCTCTGGAACTTTACAGCAATCCCTGGCTTACCTTCTTTGGGAAATGTCCTCCAGGCTGATCTGGAGCTGGGAGCAGCCCTGCCCCACACAGCACCTCTCAGCAGCAGCACCTGCCCTGCTCAGGGTCTCTGCTTCCCTCCACAGCTTCTCCCCCAGCGCTGGCAGCAGCTCCCCAGGCCGGCTGAGAGCTGCCCCTGGCAGGCAGCAGAGTCCCTGCCCCAGCACAGCCCTGGGCTGCAGGACCCTGCTCTGCACGACAGCCCTGGGCACTCTGAGAGTCCTCCTGGAAGATCCCAAAAGCTGTGGGATGTGCCAGCTTCAGGAGATACCTCCAGGAACTGAAGCTTATCTTCCCCACAGCCAGAGAATGACTGTTTCAAACGCTGTGATGATTTCTCCTCCAGTGAGAGCTCAGTGAGCTCTGCTCCTCTGTGCTGCCAGCCCAGGCTGGGTTGAAGCCCTGTGTGCCTCTGTGCTGTGCCCTGGGTGGCTGCAGGCAGTGCCCCAGCCCTGCTGGGCTGTGCACAGGAGCTGCTCCTGGGTACAGCTGTCTCTCTGCAGTGCTGCCACTCGCCAGGAGCTCCTCTGTGCCAGGAGCCCAGCCCAGCTCAGCAGCACAGCAACAGCTCCAGGACTTCAATGAGCCTCTTGGGGCTTTGGTGCTGAGGCCCTGAACATCAGTCCCTGGGAGGGGGTTGAAGAAACCTCTCAAGAATTCAAAATTAGAATCAAATGCCAGTTTCTTGAAATTTTAATAGGTCCCAGTGAGGGACATGACAGAGAAAGTGTCCCCAGGATCCAGGTAGAGCAGGAAATTGGAGGCAGAGATGACAAGGTGGGACAAAGAGAAGCCAAGTCTTGGTGCCCTGGATGCAGCAATGTCTGTGCCACCAAGGGCTGTGAGGAGCAACATTGTCCTGAGGCACTGGGGCCTCCTGGCACAGCCCCAGCAAGGCTGGGCACTGTCACCCCCTTGTCCTGCCCTCAGCATCACTCTGCCCAGGACATCCCAGGGGCCTCAGGGATCTGCTGGAAGGAGTCCCTGGGGAGCCTTTGTCAGGAATGACCCTGGGGGCTCCTTCATGCTTCCAAGGATGGCAGGTTTTTCAAAAGACTTTGGGTTTTGCTTTTGCCTTGGAGTCTCTGAGAGGTTTGTGCAATCCTGGCCTCCAATTATCTGCTTTAATTAGTCCCTTGAGAGCCCTTGTTAGTAATGATACTCAGTGGGGCTCATTAATGCCTCCAGTACTTAATTTTTTCTAAGGTATTTTCCTTTCTCCTCTTCACACTGAATATCCGGGAGGTTTGTGTAATCATGGCTTCCAATTCTCTCCTCCATGGAGTCCATGAGGATTCCCCCTTGTGTTGGGGATGGACCTCAGTGAGAACCATTAATGCATCAAGGCAATTTCGGTTTTTCTTCTGACTTTGACTCCTGGAAAGGTTTGTTCAATCTCCTCTCAGGTTTGCCCTGAGGTTCAAGGGCTCAGCACCAATTGCACCACAGGGCTCATTAGGATCAAGCAAGTCCTGACAAACCATGGCTCTGCCTTGATTTCCCTCTGGTCTGGTGGAGTTCATTAGGAAGGTTTCCTACCACGGTTTTGGAGAAATATTTCAGAGAGTGATTGAGAAATATGCATGCTTATTTTAAATGGTGTATTTTATTACTGCTCTCTTTAGAGAAGAGGTGATTGCAGCATTCTGTGTTTGATATTGATGCAGGGTCTCTCCTAAGGAGGTCTGGTCTGGTCAGAGAAGCTGTGCCTTGAGGTCTGACCCAGTGTGGACAACCTTGCTCCACATTGCCTGACCCCATCCTCTCTCTCCTCACTCACCTGGGACCAGCTTTGCTTGGAGAACTGGCTGCACTCAGGCAAAGAGAGGTTCTCCCCTTTTTTTTTTTAAAGCGATATAAGACTCCTAAGTTTCCCCACTGGAAACACACACCCTCCTCAAGTGTGTGCCCATCCCAAGCTGCCACCAGGAGGTTCTTCTTCCCCAAGGCAG
>JAKEPQ010000222.1:0-42223 GCA_024500445.1 Entomyzon cyanotis | reverse complement strand
CATGGTGACTACTGATTGCTGTAATCCAATACCACAAAGCATTTAAAACCAGAATGTAATTATTAAGGTTTTTTCTTTTTCACTTTCTCTAGCCCCATAAAGGTGGGCACTTAAGTTTGTTAAACCCAACTTTAAGTTGGGTTCCAGATATGTGTACCGGATTAGAGACAAGTTTTTCTAGGTGAAAAGCGCTCCGAACAAATGCCTCCCCAAAAGCCAAGAGGGCTCTGGCACCCCCCTCCCCCACCACAACAGAATTTCTTAGATGAAAGTGAAAAAAACCCTAATTTATTTAACAGAACACGCAGGTACCTTGCAAGGCACAGGGGAAGGGAAAACAGGGAAAAGGAGTTATTAAACCTGAGTAACGGCTGGTAAACTTTAGTGTCCTTTTCCTCAGACATAGTTTCCCCCTCTCTGGGGGTCCTGAAGGGGGAGCTGGGCAGAGTTACTCTGGTAGCTCTCTCGGAGGATTCTTGTCTGCCGTCCTCCGGGGGCTCCTCGGGTTTTCCGGGTGAGAACAAATCCAAAGAAAAGGGTCCAAAAGGAGACAACAAAGCAATCCAGGGAAGAAAGCTAGCAGCCCCGACAGCAGCATGCGCAGCAGTCAGCCGAAGGAATGTCCTTTGTTCCCCCTTACTCCCAGTGGAGCAGCCTGGGGAAGAGTTTCAAGAGCAACCAGCGCTTCTCCCAGCTGCTGAACGCAGTTAAAGAGCTACAGGACCACATTTCTGAACATACAAGCAAGCGATAGGGAATACAGGATTATCATAACATCACCCCAATGCATGTATTTAGAAAAAGTATGCAGTTGATGCATCCTTGGCTGGAGGGAGCACCCAAAAAATGGGGAAAGGATGAATGGCCACCAGGGGCCGAATCATACAACACTATGGACCAGCCACTTGGAATTCAAACAAATTCATATCAGGTGCCAGAGAACCCATTTATAATTTGAATCGAATAATTAGGTTACAAGCTGTCTTTGAAATTATAACCAACCAGACAGCTACAGCTCTTGACCTTCTTGCTAACCAATCCACTCAGATGAGGAATGCAATATTCCGACATTGGATGGTACTGGATTATCTATTAGCAGAAGAAGGGGAGCATGTGGAAAATTAAATTACTCAAACTGCTGTTTGCAAATAGATGACAATGGAAAAGTGGTGAAACAAATAACAAAGGCAATAAGAAAGTTAGCTCATGTACCAGTCCAAACGTGGAAAGGATGGGAATGGGACGTTTTCGAATGGTTACCTGGTGGACTATGGGTTAAACGAATGCTCTTTTTCCTCTTATGTGCTATAGCAACTCTAATCTTTTTACCATGCATGATACCTTGCCTAGTGCAGCTCATTTGGCATGTGATCAAGGGGATGCAGGTAGTAGCCATGCCTACTGATCCAGAAATGGCTACAAAAAGACAGAAAATAATGTCACTGCAAATAATTGCAAAATAAAAAAGACCCAGGAAGAGAAAATTAAGTCAAAGGTAACTAAGGTTTGTAAAGACAATTACTGAGAAGAGGAGGAGGCATTGAAAGGAATGAGAGGGAGATGTCTTTACAACAAACAGTGGGTCTGTGTGGTAGTTTTGATTGGCCCAAAACATCAGTAAAGTATTTTTTTTTAACATCTAGGCGAAATTTGGACCCCTCAGAAGCTGTTGTGGTAGGCCTGGGGGAGGTGTCTGAGGGGTGGGGAGTGGCACAAAGATGGCTCCTGTGTGTCCTGAGTGAAAGTTCTGGAAGTTTTTACATCAAGTCCAGCAGAGCCAATCTCTGATGGTTCTGGAGGTGATGGACATGTTACCAGGCAAGTTTGGGCCAATTGGAGGTGCTAGTTACGCCTCTGTGAAAACATATTTAAGAAGAAATCAAAACAAAGCAGGCATGCACTTCTTTCACTTCTTTGTAGTTGGAGGAGAAGGAGGTGAAGGTAAAAATATGTGAAGGGAGAACAGCATGGAGATGTCAAGGTCAGTGAAGAAGGTGGGGGAGGAGGTGCTCCTGGCGCCGGAGCTGAAAACCCTCTGCTAGCTGTGGTGAAGGCCATGGGGGGGCAGGAGGTCCCCCTGCAGCCCATGGAATCCACAGGAGTGCAGAAATCAACCCACAGCCCACTCCAGAGGAGCAGGTGGATGCCTGGAAAAGACTGTGAACCAGTAGGAGTCTCATCTAAGAGTTAAAACTGCAAAGGCCTTGGAAGGGAGAGAAAGGCCTTTTCCTTGCTCCTGGCATGGAAGCAGCCTGGCCTCGGCTTGGGAGAGTCTGCACAGCAACCTATGGACAAAAAGACTCACGTTGCAGCAGGATTCGTCGGGATGTTGCTTGTGAGATTGGACTCACGCCAAAGAAGTTCCCAGAGGACTGTCTCTCGTGGGAAGGACCCCTGGCTAAAGTAGAGAACCCCTCTCCCTGATTGGGCTGACCAGAGAACCCCTCTCACCCTGCCCCCTGTCTGTGTTGCTGGTTTGGAAAAAGGGAAGGGGGTGAGTGCAAAGACTGCTTCTTAAGAGGGTGGGGGTGAGAGCAGAAAAACTGTCTGGAGAAAGAGAGAAATAAGTAGAAATAAAGAGTATTTGTAGTAGAAGAATTGTGGTGATTAATAGATTTAAGAATCTGCTCTGAGGACTGAGAAAAGACCCCACACCCTGCCTTCCTACCCGGGCTTGTTGATTATAAAAGAGGAAAGGGGGTGAATACTATAAGTTCGTAAGAGGGAGGGGGAGGAGTGAACAAAAACGGTATAGAAAATTTATTTTTGCCTTGCATTTATCCTCCAACTCTGTTAGGTAATTAAATTACCTTTTTGCAACTTTAAGTGAAGCCTGCTTGCCCTTTTTCTTTTTCGGTGCGTCCTCCTACCAACCAGTGTCCTATCTCATTTGACTCATGAGATTAGTGTGTATTTTTATAGGGGTTTTTTTTCTGTAGCAAGAGAGAGTCGAGGTGCCTGGCGTTTTGTCAGGGTCAAACCCCGACAGCCTGCTGGTAGATAAAGCCAGATACCGATAGGCAAAAGAAGCAATGGGAGGAACCATAAATTCCGTGGGAATTCCACTAATTGACACAGACTGTTGCTCACCCAAGGCCGCGCTAAATCCCTGGACTTAGAGAAAAAGAACAGGGAAAATGGAGGAAAATAAATCGCAGAGTACCACAGCCTTCTCCATGTTACTTGTCACTAGACCTCCTGGCTTATTTATCAGCGAGGGAGGAGTGGGGTTACACATTATTTAGTCTTCCTTTTCTGACCAACGCACCTCTGGAATCCCATCTTATGATTCTTCACATCCCTTGCCAAATTCAGCTCCAGCTGTGCCTTAGCTTTCTTGATCCCATCCCTACAGACCCGGGTGGCATCTTGAGATTCTTCCCAGAATGTGTGTTCCTGCTTCCATTACCTATGCATTTTGTCCTTGCGCTTCAGCTCGGCCAGAAGAGAAGGCCGTTACTCAGCCACGCTGGGCTCCTGCCTCTCTTGGCTGATTTCTCATGTCGACCTCCTCCTCTTGATCGAGCAGCCTATAGTAGACAGCAACCACGAAGTCTGCTTTAACTTGTGTGGGATGATGACCACAGAGCCAGGCAAGGGCTAAGGCATACTTTCTATGGCCTACACCATGTATGCTACACGTTATCTTTATGGATGGAGATCCGCATAGCTGACGTCAAGAAAGGACGATGAGGCTGAAGGAGGAGTTCCCGGGCAGGTAAGATAGTCATCTTTTGTCTCTGACGAAAGGCACAGAATGAAACAAAGTCATATGACTGGAACTCTGAAGGACACCATGGCCAAAAAATGCACACATATATGACTATATTACTAAGGTCTCGGCTTAGATCATGCTATACGTAAGGAAGAGATGATTGGGCTGTATATAAGGAGGGTAGAAATTTCACCTAGTTAGGAGGAATTCCCATTAGACCTCAGAGACAGTGAACGGGCTGCTCTCCTCTCCCTCCTCCCAAGCAGGGACACCTTCTTGGGAAGCTTCCGCATATGATTGTTATTATTACCAGTACCTGGGTTAGCACAATGTTATTGGAGCTCTATCATAGCTAGTGAATTTCCCAATGGCAGTTCCAAATCTGTATTTCTGTAGCTTCAAAAAACCGCACTATGGGTGAATATGTGCTCACGAAGATTCTAAGAGAACACAACCAGACTTATTGGTTGTAATCGGAAATTAAGCCTAACCGCACCCCAGCCGTCTGATCTCTGAGGATCAGCAGGAATGCAAGGGACTTTATTTTCGGTCAAATTTCTTACTCTCAACGCAACAGCTTGGCCTCTAAATTTCACCCGTAAGCTCTCAACCTGTTCATCACTGTTTTTCAAAGACAGCTCTGTGCAGTCAATCCCTCTTATTTTATGTTTACATAGAGGGCAAACTCCGCCTCTTCTTTCTTCTGACCACTATATAGCCACTGATTGCAGAGCTCTAGTAAATTGAGTCTTCCCCTTGTGGAGTTGCAGAGGAAGAGGCCCCCGGAATCCCACTAACAGAAAAACAGGATGCAGAAGGGTATTGATCAGCACAGGATTTGAAGCAGATAGCAGGCTTCCTGCTCTCCCCCTGAGAAGAATAACAAGCTGTCAAACCTGACAGATGTATTGAGGAATTGTGAAAGACTGAGAAAACAACTAAGAGACAACTTCTCACGCTGAAAAGTATATCTATTATTTGGCTTAGTAATAAAGGCAGAATTCATGTTGCACACAGCAAGTGGTTCTCATTTCATACGCTACATCCCACCACATTTCTGCTAGAGCGATTACATCGTTAGCTTTCCAGCTGCACAGTGGCTTCCAGCTCTTCCTCTTTGCTATGCATATTGCATGCATCGGTACAGAGGCACTTCCATTGGGCTGTCAACCACATCACTTTTTTGGAGGATCAAGCCCAACTCCATCGTTGACTTTTCCAGGTATTCCCCTCTTGGTTCCTGATGCATCAGAAGCCCCAAGCCCTTCTCTGTTGCTCAAAACTCCATCCCCTTTCCCCGCTAAATCTCATTTCAAGCCCACGTTGTAAGTCTGGCCAGCTTGCTGGCGAAGACCCTCTTGCCGTACTTGGTCGCGTGAATACCATCAGCTCCCAACAGACCCGGCTTCTTAAAGGTAGATCCATGATCATAGAAGCCAAAACCTTGAGTATGGCACCAGCTACACAGCCAAGCATTCAGCTGTTCAGTTCGTCTCCTCCTTCCTGGACCCCTTGCTCTGACTGGACTCTGATAGAGGCTGTGCTCCTGATCCTTTTAACATTGCTCCAACAGACATAATAGTCCCCTGGGAGGGTTCTAAGTTGCTGTCGGGGTTTGACCTTGACTAAACGCCAGGCACCTTGACTCTCTTTTGCTACAGAAAAAAAAATTATAAATATACACATCAATTTCGTGAGTCAGATGAGATAGGACATTGCCAGGAGGACGCACGAAAAGAAAAAGGGCAAGCAGGCTTCAAGCTTAAAGTTGCAAAAAGTGTTTTAATTACCTAACAGAGTTGGAGGATAAATGCAAGGCAAAAATAAACTTTCTATACAGTTTTTGTTCACTCCCCCTCTCTCTTACGAACTTATAGTATTCACCCCCTTTCCTCCTTTACAATCCACAAGCCGGGTAGGGAGGCAGGGTGTAGGGTCTCTTTTCAGTCCACAGAGCAGATTTTCAAATTTATTCATCACCACAATTCTTCTACTACAAATACTCTTTATCTCTACTTGGTTTTCTCTCTCTCCAGACAGTTTTTCTGCTCTCACCCCCACCCTCTTAAGAAGCAGTCTCTGCACTCACCCCCCCTTCCCTCTTTCCAAACTAGCAACACAGACAGGGGGCAGGGTGAGGGGTTCTCTGGTCAGTCCAATCAGGGAGAAGGCGTCTCTACTTAGCTACAGGGTCTTTTCCCACGAGAGACAGTCTTCTGGGAACTTCTTTGGCATGGGTTTAATCTCACGAGCAACATCTCGCCCGAATTCTGCTGCTTTGTGAGTCTTTTTGTCCATAAGGTGTTGTGCAGATTCTCCCGAGCCGAAGCCAGGCTGCTTCCATGCTAGGAGCAAGGCCTTTCTCTTCTAGTCAAGGCCTTTGGCAGTTTTAACTCTTAGATGAGACTCCTACTGGTTCACAGTCTTTTCCAGGCATCCACCTGCTCCTCTGGAGTGGGCTGTGAGTGGATTTCTGCATCCTTATAGACTCCATGGGCTGCAGGAGAAACTTTTTGCTCCCCCCATAGCTTTCACCATGGCTAGCAGAGGGTTTTCAGCTCTGGTGCCGGGAGCACTGGAGCACCGCTTCCCCCCTTCTTCACTGACCTTGGCAATCTCCATGCTGTTCTCTTTTACATATTTTCACCTCCACCTCCTCCTCCTCCAACTACAAAGACGTGAAAGAAGTGCGTGCCTGCTTTGTTTTGATTTCTTCTTAAATATGTTTTCACAGAGGCGTAACCAACACCTCCAATTGGCTCTAACTTGGCCGGTAGCATGTCTCACCTCCAGAGCCATCAGAGATTGGCTCTGCTGGACTTGATGTAAAAACTTCCAGAACTTACACTCAGGACACACAGGAGCTATCTTTGTGCTACTCCCCACCCCTCAGACACCTCCCCAGGCCTACCACAACAGCTTCTGAGGGGTCCAAATTTCTCCTAGATATTAAAAATACTTTACTGATGTTTGGGCCAATCAAAACCACCACAGTTGCCTTGTCAGATGCTACACAGAAGAGTAGGAGCAAATGATAATCGGTAGGGTTCACCAGACTCGGCAGCCACTCAGTGACACGACGAATGCAAGCTCCTGGCAGGCAGCAGACTTCTCTAGAGAAATCATCTGGGCGGCAAATGGGTGCCTCGGTGCCTCTCAGGAGAGAATCGCCAGTTACTCATACCTTTATGTGCTCTTCTGGTGACACTGGTTCTAACGTGGGCAGGTGGTTAGATCAGCTTTGCATGGTTGGATTGTCCTGGGTCCTGTCCGTTACTGATGTGCTCTTCAGTCTCCAACCTTGGAGCATCCTGCCTGTTATGTAGGGGCACTTCAGGAGATGGGGGAGGGTTCTTCCTTCCACCCCGAGCACAGACAAGCGTCTGGTCTCCTTCATCTCGGGAGTTACTTGTGTCAGTCAGCCTGAGGTTAGAGTCCAGCTTACCTTCCTCTTACGCAGCCTGAAGGCAGGCCATCCCTCAGCCTGGGACAGCGTACAATAACACGCATCGATCTCCTGTCTGCGTTCCCACATACCGTGCTGCCTGTCAAGCTCCTCTTGTAACAGTAACTTGTCCAAGGAGATCGTTCTTCTGGGCATGCTTGCAGCTATAACATCCACCGCTGCCTTCGGGTTCCTAAGGGGGATTTCCAGGTACTGGAACTCTCATCCAGCTTCATGATCATTGACCCTGTCGGTCACTCCCACACAGGGCTGCTGGTTATTCTCTCCCTCTCCCTCCTTGCACCCTCACTGTTAGTTTAAAGCCCTCCTAATGAGGTCAGCTATCCTACTGCCAAAAATATCTTTGCCCTGCTTAGTGAGGTGAAGCCCCTCTCTCCCAAGCAGATGCTGATGCACAAACAGGGTCCCATGCTCATAGAACCCAAAACCCTGTTGCCAGCACCAGCTCCGCAGCCCTCTTCCTCCCACCATTTCCCTTCAGCGTCAGGACTGAGGACAATAACCCCTGGGCCAACATACCCTTGACTACCACCCCCAGAGTTCTGGGGTCATTGCTAGGGGAAACCTGGTGTAATGGATTCGCTCCTCCTGTTTGAACTATCTGAACTTTGGTCCAGGCAGATGATCAACAAGTAGGATTATCTAAAGGTAATCCTACTGCGTGAGGCTATTGGCGAGAAACCAGCACCAAAGCCAACAAACCGGTTTGCCTGGAGGCTGGGCTGATAAGCGGCCAAAACTGCATGAGCACAGCAGAAAATCTGACTGCGAGTCAACCACTTGACACTATCAATGTGTGCAGCTACCAGGGTCCGTTGAGCTCCCTCTCCATAGCAGCTGGCTGTGCAGCAGTGATCTCCCCTTGAGTAGGGACACCTCTCAAGGTTACCCCTCGAGGCTGAGAGATCCCTTACCTGACACCAGACATCGATGGGGCGGGGTGCTAAGTGACATGTTTTTCATAAGCATAGTAAGCTTACACGATAATCTTTGTATCCCATACTGATATTAAGTGTAGTAAATAGCTGGCTATTTACCACAAACCCATATGTACTTATTAAATATTTTACGTATATAAATTTACCGACTGGAACTCAATAAACTAACTGCTAGATCAGAGCTATCCAAGTGATTTCTGACTCTTCTCCTGCAATACCTGAACAGCATCAAAAGCATCTGTGGTGGATTGACCTTGGTTGGATGCCAGGTACCCACAGAGCCGCTCTAGCACTCCCCGTTCTCAGCTGGACAGGAGAGAGAAAAGAGAAAATAAGATGGAAAACAACTCAGAAGTGGAGATAAGGCAGTTTACTAAAGCAAAAGCGAAAGTTTGCACATGAACAAGTAAAGAAGAAAACGAAAATAATTCTATCCTCTACTTCCCATAAGCAAGAGCTGTCCGGCCACTTGCCAGGAAGCAGGGCTTCAGCACGAGTATGGGTTGCTCCAAAAATCAAATGTTATAAATAACGAATGTGCCCCCTTCCCCCTCCTTTACTTAGCTTTTATATCTGAGCTGAAGTCATATGGTATGGAATATCCCTCTGGCCAATTTGGGTCAGTGGGCATAGTTGTGCCCCCTCCCAGGATCTTGCCCACCCCCAGCCTACTGATGGGGGGCGGAATGTTGGAGAGACAGCACTGATGCTGTGCCAACACTGCTCAGCAGTAGGCAAAACACTCGTGTGTTATCAACACCTTTCTAGCTACCAATGCAAAGCACGGCACAGTGAGGGCTGCTATGGGGAACATGAGCTCCATCTCAGCTGCACCCAATACAATCTCCACCCCTTCCTCCATACCATTTGCATCATACTCAGATCCCACAGAATTATATACAGAGATCTATATCTATCTTCTAATTATTCAATTGTATTTATTTGTCATTACTGAAATCCATTCTTAACAACACTCACAACTTAAGCTACATCCTTAAACCAGCTTTACACCCAACACATAGATGCATACATTTGCATTAACTACTGTCCCCTGTCCTTTCACAGATAATATATTTATTTCCCAATTCATGGGCTTTCTCCACCCCTCCAGATGTTCAAAAACAGGCTGCGACTTGGGCTCCATTCCATCGCGATGGGTCCTCAGGACAGGAGAAGCAGCACACTCGATCGTTCGGAACCGACACCGGCCCTACCTGGGTCATCGTTGCGCTCTCCTCACTCCACGCAAAATCCACTCATCGTCGGTTCATGCCACTCCTGCAGCTTTACTTCCTGCAACATACAATTTACACACAGATTATTTTTTTCCCCAAGGTCAAATCTCCTTGAGGCACACATCAGGTCTCCCCATCCTTCTGAACTACCCATCAAGTACACCCAGCTCCTTGAGCAAAGACAATCCCACAAATGGGTTTGCCTTTTCCCATGGGAGGAGAAATCCACATCGACTTCTCCAGCCACTTCCCTGTGTGTAGTACAGGGACCTTATCTCCTCCCACAGCACTATGTAGTGGTTTTGTTCGGGCAGGACCAGAGCGGTTAGCAGATCCTCTGGTGTTAACCCACCAAGTGGCTTCTGCAAATTTGGCATCCCAATGCTTCCATGCCGCATTGCCTGACCCTCTTGACATAGTCTTCAGCAGTCCATCATACCTCTCAATCTTTCCAGAGGCTTGTGGGTGATAGGGGATGTGATATATCCACTCAATGCATGTTTCTTTGCCCAAGAGTTTATGAAGCTCTCTCAAAAATGAGACTCATTGTCTGATTCCATTCTGTCTGGGGTACCATGTCGCCACAAATTGACTCTCACAAGGACTAAGATGGTGTTTTGAGCAATAGCACATGTTTCAGAGTATGTTCCCAGCCAACCAGTAGTTGCCTCAACCATGATGAGTATGTAGCTATTCCATTGGTGTGTTCATGACAGTGGTCCAATATAGTCAATTTGCCAGGCCTCAACATACTAAAAACCCAGTTTGGCCATCTATTCCAAGGAGATTTTACTTGTGTGGCTCACTTGATTGCAGCACGTTTCACATTCATGGGTGACCTGTGGGATAGCCTCCATGGTCATGTCCACCCCCTCGATCACAAGATCATCTGTAGGTTGCATCTCTTCCTAGATGCCCTGATGTTTCATGGGCCCATCGGGCTGTAAATAGTTCACACTTTGGCTCCCAGTCTAAGGCTACCTGAGCTATTCCAATTTTGGCAGCCTTATCTACCTGTTCATTGCCTGTGTTTCTTTCTTCTTAGCTGGTGAAGACATAGTTGCTACCTTGTTAACCACATCCATATGCACATGATGGCAGCCATCGTGCCATTTGACGCCCAAGAACTTGATGTCCCGTGCAAGTCCCTTGACCTTGCTTTTCTTCATGGCAAACCCAGCTTTCAGAACATTCTGAACTATTCTTTTTCCCTTCTCAAACACTCCTTCTGCCTTATTGCCCCACACAATGATGTCATCAATGTATTGTAGATGTTCAGGGGCATCACCCATTTCCAGTACACTTTGGATCAGTCCATGACAGATGGTAGGGCTGTGTTTCCAACCCCGGGGCAGTTGATTCCAGGGGTATTGGATACCCCCTCCACGTGAAAGCAAACCCTGGTCTGCACTCTGCTGCCAGAGGAATAATGAAAAATGCATTGACAATGCCAAGTGCAGCAAAATGAACTTTGACTCCAGTTCATATTGGAGCTCTAACGTGTCCGGTACAGCAGCACTCAGTGGGGGCGTTACTTCATTCAGGCCACAATGGTCTACTGTTAAACTCCACCCTCCACCAGACTTTTGCACTGGCCATATGGGACTATTAAAAGGAGTCTAGCTGTTCACTCCTTGACTCTCCTTATCCACCTTTTCTTTGTCACTACTGGGGGCGATTACTGTTGTTGTTGTTGTTGTTGTTGTTGTTGTTGTTGTTGTTTGGGTCCCTATCTCAGCCATAGTGTCCTCAAACGCAGTTAGGGTCGCTGCCTCAGCCACAGTCCTCTGAAAGTACTGAACTGTGGCTCGATAGGCTCAGGTCAGGCCCCAGTACAGGGTGAGAAGCTGCTGGGTTTCATCGGGGTAGGCAAGGCAAGGCAAGGTGACGCGCCAGTTTGCCAGGGTTCGTTGCCTGTTCAGGTGTAAAGTCCCAGGCAATGGGATGTGATAAGCACTCTAGGAACCTGCACAAATCCTTCCACACACACTGCCACCCAGGGACCAGCCACTTCAGGACACATTTCAGTATCTCCTCACCTACAGTTTGTTTTGTCTTACACCAGGACGGCACCAGTTTCCACAAACCCCATAGTGTGCCAACAGTATTAGTTAATAGTATTCAACAGCTTACATAAGGATGAACAAAGAACACAAGAGCCTGCATTCTAAAACCATCCACATCAATCCCGGGTAGAGAGAGGGAGATGAATTCCCTCATTGTCCCCAGAAAATAGCTCCCCCAACACAACAAAGCCATCAATATCACAGCAAAGTACAGAGCCATCGTTTGTATTAACATGTTCCCAAACTCAACAAAACAAAGAGATAAGCAGTGCACCTGACAAACTCCATGTCCTGCACAGGAGCTTGCTGCTCAACAACTACTATTACTATGGTATGCAAGATATAAAACTGTCGTTGTCTCAGCCCACATTTGGCAAAAAAAAGATTGTGGTTGGGTTAACCTTGGATGGATACCAGGTGCCCACCAGGCTGCTCTATCACTCCCGTTTCTCAGCTGGAAAGGGGAGAGAAAATAAGATGGAAAAAACTTGCATGTTGCAATAAAGCAGTTTACTAAAGCAAAAGTGAAAGTTTGCATGCTAACAAGCAAAGAGGAAAAAGAAAATTATTCCATCCTCTAGTTCCCATCAGCAAGTGCTGTCCGGCCACTTCCAGGAAAGCAGGGCTTCAGCACATATAGCGGTTGCCTGGAAAGGCAAACGTCGTCGTAAATAATGAATGCACCTCCTTCCTCCTCCTTTTCTTAGCTTTTATACCTGAGCTGACGTCATAGGGTACGGAACATCCCTCTGGCCAATTTGGATCAGCTGGCCTAGTTGTGTCCCCTTCCAGGATCTTGCAAACCTGCGGCCTACTGATAGGGGGTGGAATGTTGGAGAGACAGCGCTGATCCTGTGCCAACACTGCTCAGCAGTAGGCAAAACACTGGTTTCTAGCTACCAATGAAAAACGCTATCTAGTAAGTAGTAGAGTAAACCTTGCCAAAGAACTATGTTATGCTTTCACTTTTATATTAAACCTGATTTTGCCGATACCTTTGCAAGTGATTCTTTAAGCGACCTAAAACACCCATTCGCACTACTTGACTGTTGCAATCTGCTCTAATCACAAAGGAGCAAAGTGAGCTCTCTGTGGATTACAGATAGAATCCTGAGGTTCGAAATATTCCCCAAAACGTGATTAAGACTAAACAAGGTTAAATGTTTTTTACCAAAAATATTGATATATTTTATTTAACAGTAAAAGAGGCAAATAGAAAGAAACAGAAAAAAAAAAAGAAATGGAAAAAGAGGTGTGTGGGAGGGGACAGGGAAAGTGAGAGAGACAGATTAAGTAGAAACATATCATCACTCCGTGGGTCGCAACGTCATCTCATCGGTCCTCTCCATCTGGTCGTCTTGGTGGTGAGGGTCCCTTGCCAAAAAGCATAGAATCCAATGGATGAATATGTTTGGGCCAGGTGGGAACGCCCAGGAGCCTCCCCTGAAGGGGGGGGGGGGAGGGGGCACGTTTGACACTGTCTCTTGCAAGACTTTGGGTCAGTTGCATCATTTTGCATCACATGCAGTGCTCTGGTGCACGGGCTGGGGACCCCTTCAGGGGGGCCTTTGATAGACCATGGCAGCCCCTCATGTGAATGTCCCATAGATGTGGCTTTCCTGGGGTGGGGGCCCTGCAGCTGGGCCAGCTTGTGTAGCGAAGGATGGGCGTTCACTGCCTCTGACCAGAGGCTTTTTGCCATACGCCCAAAACCTCTCCTCCTCCCGCCTTTGGTGGGGGAGGGATGTCTGTGCAAACCTGGCAGCAGATAAACCTGGTGCTATGGCCTCCACCCTGAAGCTGCTGGGCGGAGCCCGATGCTCTTCCAGTCTTATCCATTACTTCCCAGATGCTTTGAACAATAGTGTCAATTTTCTTATCTCTATCCCTTAGGCGGTTTAACTCATAGTTGAGGGTTTAAGTCAGGAGGCCCATTCAGGGTGGGCTTCTGTGGTGCAGCTTCGTTATACAGTTTTAACGGAAAAAAATCCTTCATAAAAAATGTTAAAGCCATAAACCATAACATTCCAGTCTCCGCCATTGGCGTAGGTGCCAGGATGGCAAGTGATATTAGTGAATACTTACAGAAGCATGGAATAAGTCCAAGTCCTAAGTTCTAAGACAAATGGGCTTGGCAGGGATCTGAAAGCCGTGGAAGAACATCTAAAAGCACCTAGGGGCTGCATGAAGGCTAGCAATGACAAAGGAATTAGTTGCAATAGGTTAGACACCTGCCTAGGCTCAGGGGGAACCTCCTCACAGTATTCCAGGACTTAAAGGAGGCTACAAAGAGGACAGAGGCTCTCTTCACATGGAGGCACATGGAAAAGACAAGGGACAACGGGCACAAGTCGCACCAGCCCCCACTGCTGTAGGTTTTCAAAATGCAATTGGACAGGGTGCTAGAAAATCTCATCTAAGCTCCCTTTCCCACAAAAAGGCTGGACCAGATGATCTTTTGAGGTCCCTTCCCACCTGGGCTGCTATAGGATACTACAATTCTCCAGTGGATGTCAGTTTCAGAACCCTTCTCTCTCTGGTTTGGAGCTAAGTATCAGAAACCTTGCCTGCGAGGCAAGATAGGGAATTCCACCAGGCGCCACAGACTTCTAAAACCTATGGCAATCACCCATTCTCTCCGAATGTATAAGCAATACCTAGCATCTCCAAAACTCCCCTGCCCCCTGGAAGTGGGAGGGCCTAATAGATGCCTTAGGGAGTTTATACAGACAGAACCATAGACGCTACCTACCTCAATCATTCTCTAAGGAAACACTGCACCAGGGCAGTTTCCATCTACTTCAGGTAAATCATTTCTGTCTCCTCCCCGGGATGATTAAATAAAGGTGAAGTCCTCAGGTTACTTACACACCCGCGTCACCAAACTTCACCCAATCGCTTGGGAATGTTGAAGAGATGAAGATGCCTTTCATTCGGCACCTCACATGCATCAGTAACATAGGGTTCAAGGGCAATGAAGGACCGCCCAGCTTTTCCACACCCATCTCCATTTTTTTACAGCTGTTAAAGCAAGCTGAAGTTTGCTGTCTCACTACAATGTAGTTTTGGTTTGGGTCTGGCTGTGATGGAGGTAACTTTCCCCTAGCAGCCCACATAGTGCTCTGCTTTGCAGTTGTAGCTAGAAGGGTGTTGATAACACACCAATGTTTCGGCTACTGCAGAGCACTGCTCCCACGGCGTGGAGGCTGTCGCTCCAACCACCCCCACTGACTAATAAGCTAGGAGTGGGCAAGAGGTTGGGAAGGGACAGAGCCAGGACAGCTGACCCAAACTGACAAAAGAGAGATTCCACTGTGCTATGGAAGCACCACAGCTGCCAGTCAGACCCATTGTTTTCTCCTACCATATCTCTCCTCACCAGAAAAGGGATATTAATGGGGCCTTATTACACAGCCATTAAAAAAGCGCTCCAATAGGAGGTGAATGCTTCCAACACATTGCACCATGCCGAAACCACCCTTGGACAACATGCCTGTACCACCCTTGGACAGCATGCCTGTAGCCTCACATACAACATCTTCTACAGTTTTAGCAGCAGCCTGTACGGGCTTTCTGTACGTTTGCGTACCATTGCCAAAGAGCTAAGACTTTGCTTCCTATAAGACATGGGAGAATGCTAAGCGCTTCCAGCATCACGCTTCACATTAACAGTCAAATCACTACCTATCTATGGAATGCTGTTATCAGGCTGAAACATTCCACATACTTGCACACCATGGACACATCATTTGAACTTGCAGAACTACTTCCCCGCAGTAAGACGCGCAAGACCGGAGATGATATCCCCATGACAAATCTTTATTGTGCAACTGCTGCTCAAAGCTTTTATTACCTTCCACAGACACACGGCACAAAGAATCACACATTGACAGCGGCTAAACTGATGGGCAACAGATGAAATCCATTCAGTGGCGATTTGTACACGTGCTGCAACTCTTGCGGTGCAAAACCCTTAGCCAGGTGGCCAGTCCAACTGACGGCCACCCAGAACGGGTAGACGTATGCGATAGACAGACTGCCCACCCTCGGGCCCTTCATCCACAACCATCCGGAATCCATTGGCCAGGCCCAGGTGAGCAACACACATCTCGCCAACAATCATTACATGCTCAAGAAGCTGGAGAAGGAAGTACAAACTCATAAATAAGTAAAAAAAAAGGAACAAAGAGGGGAGAGGGCAGGAAGGGAAGGAACGAGAGCAGAGAACCACCCAGAGAAAGCAGCTAGCCAATTCCTAGCAATTCAACCATTGCGCTTCAAATTAATGTCTGTCCACCCACTCACAACTGGTGCTTTTCAAGCAAAGCTACAAAGACCAATTATGCACACTATAGGGGCAAAAAAGAGCTAGGCAATTTTTTTAAAGCTAGACAGCAACGAGCTACAAAACAGCCACAGAAGCAGACTTTGTGTCTGGGTTAAAGCCCCCATTGTGTCTTCACGCAACACAAGCAATCCTGGTGGAAAATAAACTTTAGGCTGCCTGTTGCAAGGGTTTACAAAGTCTTTGAACTTGACCTTCATAGCTAAAAGCAAAACATCCAGCACCTCTCAACAAGCTTTGCCCTTCCTCGCCCCTGACCTGCCAAAAAGCCCAAGCCCTCTTCTCCGAGTTGGGAAAAAGTAGCACTAATCTTTCTCTAAACCGTAACGACACGCACCGGACTGCACTCCAAAAAAACACTGCATTTTGCACCAAAGTACATACCCAGGGATGAGCACTGCTTTATATCACTGCTCTTAGTCAAAAAGCTCAACTCCATTACAAGCTAGAGGCAAAAGATTATAGCGCCAGAAAACCCAAAGTAGACTACTGTGCCCTGTCAAGAAGGAAAGGGGGGATGGGAAAGAGTCTAGTACATGAGGAACTAACTACAGGTACGGTTCAGCATACAGAAAGCTCCAAGAGTACTTACAGATTCACCAGAATCTCCTGCTTCAGACCACCAGTTAATTGGCTCCTTAGGCATGACTAGGAAAAGTGTCCCAGCTTGGGGTGAAAGATCATGGAATGCACAACACTGGAGGAAAAGTAAACATTTAAAACATAACCGGCTTCAGAGAAAGGTAATAGCTTATGCAAATCCACCTGCCCCGCTTAACTCCTACAGAAGCAGATTACCAGATACCTCAGACACAAGCTGGAACATTCATTTTTCTTGCGTGATACTAATGCTTTCTATACCCAAAATACAACATATTTACTGAGACCCCTCCAGAAGTGGGATTCAGCATGGAAGCCAATGGGGGAAGGAGACCGGCCACTAGGTTGCTATTAGCGAACTCCAGTATGTTTTAGATCGGGCTGATTGTTTCCTCAGCAGTTCTTCTATTGGATGTGGTCCGCGCAGAGGCAGGAGACAAATGGCTTAACTGAATCAGCGAAGAGTTTAGTGAAGTGGAAGAACAGCGGCCATTGTTTCCCACAGGACAGGGAGCTCAAGTATCGAACACACGCATAACCACAGGAAGCCTGCAAGTGCATAGGACGAGTCTGTCTTCTACATTGCATGCAAACCCTACCTTCAAAAGCAGAAGGCATCCCTAATTATTAACCGTCAGCATTTTAATAACTACATCTTACGAGATATTACCTTAAAGTTAACATCACGTAGGCAACGGCTGCATTGTTCCCCCCCGGTCTAAGCAGGTCGCTCTCGTTCCCAGCACCAGCACCCGTGACCCTTGCAAGCATGCTGTTATCACGGTCCCACTTCCCCACAGAAACAAGATCTGGAAAGCTTTGGCAGCCTGCAGGATGACCACTTTCTAGATTTTTTTTTTTTTTTTTTAAGAAAAACAAGAGAAAGCTGTACTTCCTTGGCCTAATAATCCGGTTTGGGGGTTCAGAACCAAATCCTAGCACAGCGCAGCTGTGAAACCTCTTCGATGCTATTACGAGACACACTGAGACCAAGTTACCGTCGGAGGCCCTTCTCTACGCGCGAACACGTACACGGCGGGCGCGGGATCCGAGGCGAGTCCAGACAACACCAGCAACCCAGTACGCGCCGCGGCAGCGGAGAGGTGGGGGCGCGGCACCGGACAAGCTTAGGGATGGTGCAGTAGAGAGCGCCACAACTCAGAGAGGCCCCGTCCGTCCATCCACCTACCCTCAGCAGCAGCGCCGCCGCACGCCCTGCCGTGCACCCTTGCACCGCGCACCGGGTGTCCTCGGCTCAGATGCCGGCGAGCGCGGGAGGAGGGAGGGAAGGGGAGAGGAACCGCGCACAGAGCAAAGCCGCGGCTACCTCCTCGTCCTCGTCGCTGACGATACCAGGGAAACGCCTTGCCGATGATCTTTCCGAAGACAGTAGTGGCGCCACCAGGGCGAGAGGCCAGCACCCCGATACTCCCGTCAGCCAAGGACAACGCCCGCGTCCGCCCCGACACTTCCTCCACTAAGCCGGGCCCTCCGCGACGCCCATTGGGCCGACGGATCGCCGACGGCCGATCCCGCGTCTCGATTGGCTGTCTTGCCTGTCGTTTTCGCTTGTCCCCGACCCCTTGGCGGGTCCGCCCTCGTCGAGCTGGTGCCCTCGGGGCGCGGAGGGATCTGCCTCGTGTAGTGCTGCGACCCTGAGGGCGGGCTACGAGGTCGCAGAAGAGGCTGTAGTAGCTACAAGTACTATTTCTTGTTATTTGTTACCGCATCAATTCCACTCCAGACGTGCCTGTGCCTTTTTGGTGCTGCTCGCTCCACTCAAATGACTGCTTTTGCCACGGCAGGGCAGGTCTGGCCTTAACTGCTCAAGAGATTTCGCAGAACCAGCAGAAGTTGCTCTACATTTTTCCCTGAAAGCCCCACTTCCATTGCAGACATTTCTAAGCTGCACGTCTCCTGGGAGAAAATACAATACAAAGTGTGCATTTGGCGCTGCTGGCTTGAGGGCTCAAGATAGTAGGATTTGTGTTAAGCTGGCTTTTAGAAAAATAGGCCGTGCCCCCAAAGCTGCCCAAGGGTGGTCTGTGGTGCCCTGCAGCCCCGGGGACAGTGAGCACTTTGCGTGATCTACACAACCATCTTGTAACATGTATAACCCCTGCTTTCCTCTATATCGGGCTAAGGATATCCTTGGCCCCCTTCTCAGCAAGGGCATGATTTAAGAAAGACACAAAACTTCACAACCTATATAATTTTAAGTTGTACAGCCGGTATGTTTATTGCAGCGCTGGGCACGTGGGAGGTAGCCCTCCAAAGACACGCGCGCCGTCAGTCCTGTATAGCTCAGTATATATGTGGTTGCATGTTACAAATTCATAGAGTTTCCCAATACGCTTATATATATGCATAACCTATCCCCGCTTTGTATTATAATGAGTTCAAAAGTCATTTTTATATCCTTGCGCCTGTGTAGTTCTGTTTTATGGAGGGGTCTTTGCAGAAGGTCCTTTTCACTGACCTTCTCTCCATCCAAAGGCCAGAACAACAAATTTGGTTTTTTTGCCAGCGTGGAAGTTCCAGAGTATCACAGTCCTTGTTTGGCAAACACAATGAATGCTAAGTCAGTAGATATATTGTGTGGTGAGCGGTTTCTGACAAGTTATCTCTTAACTTCTGATTCCCTTGTATCAGGCACATTGTCCTATTTTACAAAGCTGCTTTCCATCCCATGTGCCTCCAACATGAAAAGAATGGGATAGAGATGTTTTTACAAACAAACAGTGGGCCTGCTGGTAGATAAAGCCAGATACTGATAGGTGAAAGAAGCAATGGGAGGAACCATAAATACCCTAGGAATTCCACTAATTGACACAGACTGTTGCTCACCCAAGGCCGCGCTAAATCCCTGGATTTAGAGAAAAAGAACAGAGACACAATGAAAAAAAAGGGGGGGGAAATGCACATTAGAAGGGGGTCTGTATTAGGCGTTTTGGGAAGTCTGTACCTCTCGAGTACCTCAGCCAATGGGGAAAGAGAGAGGCAAATGCGTCCGGGAAATTAGGATAAAAAGGAGGCTGCATCCTCTGGCAATTTGAGAGCCCCCATGGGAAATTGCCCCATGACCTCTCCCTTTATTTATGAATAAAGCTACGGGACTCCTCTGTCTTCTTCTTGGACATAAACCTCTGGTGTTTGTGGATAAATTTTCCTGACAAAATGGGGGCTCTCGTCCAAGATCCTTCCACCGTCCGGGGGCGGTGCGCAGCGAGCGGAGCTGAAAGGCGCGCCTCACCTAGTTTTGGTTGTCAGCTCCCCTTGGTGGTTGCTGGCACTGGGTGATTGATTGGGGTCCCGAGACTGTCCAGGAGACAGACGAGTGGCGGATCAGAGGGCTCCGTGAAGAGTCCACGGGGAAGGACCACTGAAAGTCTCGCTGGTGAGTACAATGGGAACTTTGGGGAGTAAACCTGAAAGGGCACCCATGGAGGGTAGCACAGGTAAACCTGAGAGGGCACCCCTGGAGGGTAGCACAGGTAAAGCCGGAAAGGGGTCCCAGCAAAAGGGATGACAACCCCAAAATATCTCCAAAGAGTCCCTTGGGAGAATATCGAGTTGGTTTGCACATTCTCCCAGAGGTAATTAAGGACATGGACGCCCGGGGGGGAGGGGGGCAGTAGGGGAAAGTCGAGAAAGGGTCTCAACAATCCATGACCGGGGGGAAATAAGGGGAGTCTAGAAGCGGTCTTGGCAACAGGGGACGGAGGGATGGTGTTGCTATGTTGGGAAAGGATTGGTTGAAGGGGGAGCGTGGAGAAATATGGTTAAGGCAAGGAGCGGCAGGACCGGGAGCACGGCCTAGGGGCCTGTGGGGAGGAGCGGGGCCGGGGCGGGGCTGTGGGACAGCTGTGGGCTCAGCGTCGGGCGGTCCCTGACGCTGCCACCCTACCGGGCAGGGGCAGCAGTGGCCCCCCGACTTCCATGAGGCTGCGAGACGCCCCGGCCGCCCGTGCCCACTGGGAGCGCCAGGGGCGGGGCATTTGGACACTGTGGCAGGACGGGGCCTGGCTCTGGTATCCGGTGTATGGCGAGGAGGGTGAGCATAAGGAGGAGGAGGAAGGAATATCTGGGAAATGCGGATTGTACGTGGAAAATTAGGATTTTCTTTTAAGGATTTTGTTTGGGGTCACTGGAGAAACTGTGATAAACACATAATATAGTGTTGGCTTTTGCAGATATTAAAGTGGATGTTATGTGTTGTGCATTATAATATAATGTCGACTTTTGCAGAAGTAGCTTTGTTATGCAGACTTGATTGTGAAATAATAGCTGGTGCTTTTATTTTTGTGGCTAACTTGCAATAATTGAAATAACTCAGACATAGTTGTGAAATAGCTGATGTTGTTTTAGAGTACTTGTGGTTAACTTGCAATAACTGAAATAACTAAACCGCCTGCTTGGTTGGATAACATTTGAGGAACGGGCATGACGGGTGTTGGGGAAGATGAAATAGGAAAGCCTTATAAATATGATTACCTGGCAAAAGATGCTGAGATTATGAAAACTATAAGCGAAATTGAAATGAAGACAAGCTTTGAGTTTCTGAACAACTAGAAGACAATGGTATGGCCGACTAGAGGTAATCCCCCTCTCGATGAAACAATACCCTCTGCTTGCAGACAGGTCCAAGGGTCAGAGCAGACCCTGCCAACTTGGCAGAGGGTCCAAAAAGCAGTTTTTAGGGTTTAAAATATAACGCCGTATGGTAATGCAATGATTCTTATAGGTTGTATGTAAATGTTGTAGGATTTGTAGCTTGTTCTAGATTGGTTAATGAAAATTAGAATATTCAACACAGAAGATGATTTATTGTATTGTAAACGGCAACCAGCATCTTTTTCTATCTCTCTCTCTTTCTCGTGCTTCTCTGACCTGCTTTGGGCTGCGTCTGGCACCCCCGAGCAGGTCTCCTACACCCACGCCCTTTCACAATAAACCCCATGCTCTAAGACCTGACTTCAGAGATCTCTCGTCTCTGTCCCGACCGTCCGAAACCGACAAACAGACCCTCTAATCCACCAGACCGCCTAATCCTACAATGGGGACCCCTGCTACTGACACTTTGACTATCAACAACTGTCACCAGCTGAAACCACGGAACAGGGGGCTGTTGTGGGTGTGGCACACGACCCTCAAGACCACAAACAAGACGACTGCTCAGGCTCTGAGCAGGTGGATCAGAGGAGGGGCCATGCTAAAAAGTTCCTGGAACATGCAAACTAGTTCAGGGAAATGTTCAAATATGTATAATCATCTATGAATATGTAATTTGGCTGATGCAATGGAAAGGGTATAAGGAGTGTTGCCATTGTTAGCATGTGTGCCTCTGGCTACGGCTGCGCACCCAGTGCTGTTACTTTTGCTTTATTGCCTTTTTCCTCTATTGTCCCTTATTAAATTTTTCAAATTCCAGCAGAAGAGTGGGCTTCGTTTCTCCCAGAAACAAATGGTTTTGAGCAGTGGGAGAATGAGCACCCACAGGCAGTAGCAGGGGGGCTAGAGGAAGGGCAGAATAAGCCCCTGGATGAACTGGTTATGATTTAGGGTGAAATAGAAATTATTAATGTAAAAGAACTAGATGCTGGATAATAGTAATAATAATATTTTTGAACTGATTTAGAGTGTCAGAGATTGGATAATGATTTACTAAGATGTGCCTGCTGCAATCCATTTATTATTCACTTAATGAATTTGTGCCTACCTGGTATCGGGGAGGATGAAGAGAAGAGAGCCAAATAATTGAGAGAAACCACCAAGTGTGACCAAACATCCTGTCCTTGGACCCCAGGACCGGTACAAGTTGGTTCTCAGGCTTGGACGTGGACCAAGAACCAAGGGAGCATGCGCAAGGGAACAGGGTGAACAGTTCATCGTTAGGAGGACTATCGATTTCACCATCATTAATTATTTGGGACCCCTGCCCACAATTAATCTGAGACACTGTGCTTGCGTGAGCATATTTAAATGAACTTTGAACTCATATGAAGCGGGGATAGGTTAATGAATATGTATAGGGGCTTTGTTTAACTTTATGCATATGTAATCTGTAACCTAATATAAACCTAGTGAAGTGCTGCTGACAGTGTGCATGCTTTTGGAGGGGCTACCCCCCATGCACCCCAGCTGGAATAAACACATACCTACTTCATAACTTTCTGAGTTGTGGAGTCATTCCATGCTTCGGTTAGAAAGATACAGCAAGTGTATGTAAGAAAAGATGAGGAAAAGGCAAAGGTGACAGCAGAGTTATTACAGCCCTGGAGGAATAAACTGCAGGGCCCAAGGGGCCCCCGGGACAGAGGGGATGGGGTCGGCCACCAGGATGTGGCAAAGGCATTCCCTCCTCTGCAGGGGAAAGTCGACCAAAACAGTGGTTGGGAAGGAAACAGTGTGCTATCTGCAGGGTAGAGGGACACTGGAAACGGGAATGTCTGCAGAAACAGTTGGATTCTCAGGAGGAGTAAGTCCAGAGGATAATGGAGATGGATTGTTAGGTGTCGGCGTTTAATTTGGGGTCTCAGCCTGGTTCATGCAAAGTCCCCTTTATTGTACAGAGAACATCATCTTTTATACTGTTACAAAGTATAACTTTAGCCATGACAAGAACTTGGTTTCCAGGGTTACATGTTTTACTTTCTTAATGGGTCACTGATCACCTTCATCATTCCCAATCCCTCCTGCTAATCACCCATGATTAAGGTAAACAGTCTTGCCTCACTATCAGTCTTCTGCCCCTGCTAGGGGCGATTCAGCTTAACTTCTCTTAATTGTCTCACATTAACTGATAACAAAAGACTTCTGCAGCTGCTGGACTTCTCAGCTAACACGTTGCACTCCGACAGTTAGGGGTATCAGGAGCTCCCATTATACCAGGGACCCACCACCCTGGAGCTCTCAATAACTTTTAAGGTGGGCCCGGATTGAGTGGAGGTGTGTTTCCTGGTAGATATAGGGGCCTCTTGATCCACTTTGAATTTTATCCCTAACGGGGGAAAATTGTCAAAAAGATCTTTGATTATTCAAGGGGTGGGTGGAAAGGATGAGCAGGTGCATTTTATTCAACCACTATTGGTAGATGAGCGGGATAGGTTTGAAATGCATGAATTTCTGTTTGTTCCTAATTGTGATTATAATTTACTGGGAAAGGATTTGATTGATTTAGGGTAAAATAGAAATTATTAATTTAAAAGAACTAGAAGCTGGATAATAATAATAATAACTTTTGAATTGATTTAGAAGGCCAGAGATTGGATAATGATTTACTAAGATTTGCCTGCTGAAGACAATTTATTCTTCGCTTAATGATTTTGTGCCTATCTAGTATCGGGGAGGATAGAGAGAAGAGAGCCAAATAATTGAGAAAAACTACTGAGTGTAACCGAGCATCCCGCCCTTGGACCCCGAACCGGTGCAAGTTGGTTCTCAGGCTTGGACTTGGACCAAGAACCAAGGGAGCATGCGCAAGGGGACAGGGTGAAGAGTTCATCGTGAGGAAGACTACCAATTTCGCCCTCATTTGTGGCTAGCACAGGTCTTTCCCATGAGAATTTCTTTTGTGTTTTATAAACAAAGATAAAGTTTGGATGTTATTAAAAACAGTGTCTTGAGATTTGGACAGTTCAGGCCTGGCCAATCAGGCCTAGGGGGAGGTTTCTGACTGACCAATCTGGGTGACCTCTGAAAAGTCTATATATATGTTGGATTCAAACAATAAAGCGCCTTTTCTATGCCACGCTGAGAATCCGGGCTTTCCTTCTCTGCTAGCGGCTCAACGGCGACATTCATTAATCATTTGGGACCCTTGCCCACAATTAATCTGAGTCACTGTGCTTGCGCGAACATATTTAAATGAACTTTGAACTCATTATAATACGAAGCGGGGATAGGTAATGAATATGTATAGGAGCATTGTCTAACTTTATGCATATGTAACATGTAACCTAATATAAACCAAGTGAAGTGCGGCTGACAGTGTGCATGCCTTTGGAGGGGCTACCCCCCATGCACCCCAGCTGGAATAAACACATACCTACTTCATAACTTTCTGAGTTGTGGAGTCAATTCCATGCTTCATGATGACTAAAGTGGAAATGCAAATTAGTATTGTGAAAAATGATACAGAGACTAACACTGTGGAAACATTTTTTAAAATGTCTGAGAAGTTATGCTGAAATAAACCCAGAAGTGTGGGCAGCCCCAGGGAAATATGGAAAATTAGATATGGAGCCTCTCCAAATTACTTTGAAGCAACCAGGCCAAGTGGTGTCTAAAAAGCAATACTCTGTTTCAAGAGAGGGAAGGAAAGGGTTGCAACCTGTCATTGAGTCCCTGCTAAAGGTAGGTCTTTTGGAGCCATGTATGTCTCCCTATAACACTCCTGTCCTGCTGGTTAAGAAACCAGATGGAACCTACAGAATGGTGCAGGATTTAAGAATAATAAATGAAATTGCCAAACCAAGGCATCCCACAATTTGGGATCCCTATACCATCCTGAATCAGATCCTGTCTTCACATCAGTGTTATTCAGTACTGGATTTGAAGGATGCTTTCTGGGGGTGTCCAATTACAGAGGACAGTGTCTTGGTTTGAAAGACAGGCGTCTGCCAAGAGAGGTTGAACCCTCCCCCCAGGACAGAGAATGTGATTTCCTTTCCTCCCTCCGAATTATTCAATTTTGTAAATCAAGGGCTTTCAGGCAAAGGTATGGGAAAAAGGGAATATCAGTTCTTTACTAGTATCTATAAACAAGCAATAACAATAATAGTAACCAGAACTAGAACCAGAAGACCAACAGCAGATGATCTGTGAGCTGCTGAGCCTTTTCCCGTGTGGTGTAATCACAGTTGCAGGCAGCAGAGGCGCTGTTGAGCTCCCGGCTGGGCAGGGCAGGCGTGATGACTCCCGAGCGGCTACAGGTGGCGCTGTGGCGCAGGGTCAGGTCTGGTAATGGCAGCTGATAATGGCGGAGAGCTGAGAAAGCAGGCAGCAAAGCAGCTCGGAGCGGCGAGCGGAGCGGCAGGGGCAGGAGCTGGCTCTCCCCGGACAGCTAGCGAGGTAGCAAGGATTTCTGCAGTCACAGCAGATGCCGCGGTCTCGTGTGGCAGAGGGCAGGGGCAGGCAGCAAAGGCAGCCAGGCTCTCCCGGCAGCCGGACTCTCCCGGCAGCAGCTGCGGGAAAAAACGCAGCCCGGGGAAACGTGCCCTTCCTAGTGGGGAGAAAGGTTGAATCAAAGCTCACCCAGCCAGGAGAAGAGAAAAAAACAGGGCTCAGTTGGATTTCCTCTGGTCACAGCCGAAAAGCAAAAAGAGCAGCCTTTCCTCTCAGCGTCCGAACCACGAGAGACCCGTTCCAAGGGCCGGGTGTTCCCTTACCCTGCCTTGCCCAAGCACACCTTTTGTCTTTTACAAAAGACTTGATTGCTCTAAACATCTAACTATTTGTTGCTTAGTAACAGGAATGGGAAGAAATTCTCAACCCCCGACAGACAGTAAACAGTATTTTGCCTTTGAGTGGAAACAGGAGGAAAGAGGGAAAATGGTAATACAACAATTGACATGGAAAGTCCTCCCACAGGGCAGGGATATACAGAGTCATTGGTTTTGTTTGGGCAAGCCTTGCAGAAAATGTTAAGAGAGTTTACTCCACCCCCAGGAGTTAGGGTGTTGCAGTATGTGGATGATTTGCGTTTATCAGGGGAGCAGGAAAAGGCGGTTGAAGAGGCTACTGTGAGGCTGCTTAATTTTCTTGCTGAAAAGGGGCTTAGAATGTCTGAAAAGAAAGCGCAGTTAGTAGAGAAAAAGGTTGGGACACATATTGGAAAAATATTTGGGACACATTTTGACTGGAGGTTTACGGTGTATTGATCCAGAAAGGATACAAGGAATTTTTCAAGTACCGTTATCCCAGACTAAAAAAGAGTTATGGCAGTTTTTAGGGTTGATGGGGTACTGCAGAGCATGGATTGAGTATTTTTCTGTTGTAGCCAGACCTTTATATGGCTTTTTAACCCAAAGCAGTCCTAATGTTGTGGTATGAACACCCGAAGGAGAGTAAAGCTTTAGATAATTTAAAGACAAATTGATTTATGCCCCAGTCTTAGCTCTTCCAGACTCAGGAAAGGAATCTGAGTTATATGTGGATGTTAAACAAGGCCATGCTAAAGGAATTTTGGTACAAGAACACAGGAGAACACGGCGGCCTGTTGCTTATTTTTCTAAGCTGTTAGACCCAGTGGCCAGAGGCTGGCCTCATTGTCTTCAGAATTGTGCAGCCATGGCTTTAATAGTAACTGAGGCCCAAAAACTGACAATAGGAGGATATCTGATTGTTAAAGTTTCGCATCAAGTTAAAGGTTTGTTAACTGAAAGACCCTCTAGGTGGATGACCAGCACTCTGTTATTACAGTATGAATCTTGTTTAATGGAACAGGAGGATTTAGAATTGAGAAGTAGGGAAGGGTTTAACCTGGTCTCCTGTCTCAATGGCCCTGAAGAGGGGGCCGGGAAGAAACCAATGACTGCATTCAAGTGATAGATCTCCAAACCTGGGTGTGAGAAAGGTCCTCTCACTACTTAAATTTTGAAAGAATTTATTCACTCATTTTCATAGTACAAACAACGATAAGAGGCTTAGAGTGGCTGTCTGCCATTACACAAAGCGAAGTGCAGTGCTGGGTACTTAGCCACTGATGGGAGGAAGCCAGAGGCACCTTCTGGCTAGGGGATACAGTTTTTATAACCCCCTAACCCCGCCTCCTTCTGGTGTGACAGGGTTTAAATAAATCCATGTGAGATGGGAACGACATAACACCAATGTGAAGCAGAAAGTCGTCCCACTTTATTTTTCAGCAGTGCTTCTTTTAAAGCTTTTTACCTTTCGTACACGTGACACGGAACTCTACATATGGTCTGTACATGCGCCACGCAATATAATTGCAACAATATAATTGGTTATAGGTGATAAACAAAAGCTAAACATGCACTATATGATTGGTATATACTAAAACCGCAGTTTCTTACTTTTGGGCAATATTTCCTGTTCTCCTTGGCTAGCAAGGAATTTCCTACTTTGGGCAAGGTATCCAGTATTCTTTGGCTAGCAAGCAAACTTTTACTTTTGGGCAAGGTATCCGGCTTTCTCTGGCCAGCTGCTTGCTTTCAGAATACTTCCTCTTACCTATCTTCAAAGACTTTCATAGGTCTGTTAAGACAGACCAGCTGTTAAGACAAACTAAGACCCTGACACTGGTGCTCCGATTGGCTCGTTGTCTTCAGTCCTCATCTTCTGATAGGTTAGCTGCTTGCCCAGCTCTCCCCTTTCTTAACCATAACATTTAAGTTAGCCATAACAAATTAACAATTAGACATAACAAACCTATTGAGGTAGTCATAACATTTATCAGTTAGCCCCAAGAAATCTATAGAGGTCGCCATAACATATACACAACCATTAACAAATAACCATAACAAATACCTCATAACCCTTTATGAAAGCCAACTCCATGATTTCATTTATAACACTGGGCTAGGGAAGATTTACGAGACACTCCCCGGCCTGAGGGAGAAAATGTGCTTATTGATGGGTCATTAAGGGTAATTAGAAGGGAAGCGAGTTACAAGATACACTATCGTTAATGGAAGGGAATTAAAGGAAGGGGGGAGGTTGCCACCTACATGGTCAGCTCAAACAGCAGAGCTGTATGCACTTGTAAGAGCCTGTGAATTATATCGGGACAAGATAGTGAATATTTTTACTGATTCTAAGTATGCATATGGGGTGATACATGCATTTGGGAAATTATGGGAAGAAAGAGGTTTACTAATCTGCAGGGGAAAAATGTCAGCTCATGAAAGCTTAATTTCTCCCCTATTGGAGGTAGTGAATTTACCAAAAGGGGTGGCAATAATACACATTAGGGGACACGAGGCAGGGTGCTCAGAGGAAGCAATAGGTAATCGACTAGCTCATGAAGAGGCTCGAAAAGCTGCACTGTTGCCAGAAATCTCTAAGATCCTCCTCTTGCCCCCAGTAGCCCCATTGCTGCCAGAGAAACTGTCTTTTCCACCAGAGGAGCTTGAGATAATTAAAAAGAGTGGGGCAGAGGAAAGAAGGGATAATTGGTTTACAAGGAATGGTAAACAGTGGATACCAAAAGCTCTGGCCTTACAAATATTAAAACAACTGCATGAAGGGAGTCATTGGGGCTCTCGAGGATTGGCAGCAGCCTTCCTCAAAATGTATGTTGCTGTGGGTCTTTTTAATCTGGCAAAATGAGCTATTGAAGGTTACTTGATTTGTGCTAAGGCCAATAACAGGGTTACAAAGAAAACTGCCAGAGGAGGGAGGCTTTGGGCTGTACATCCCTTCCAAAGATGCCAGGTGGATTTTATTGAAATGCCCCAAGTAACAAGGTTTAAATATCTTCTGGTAATAGTATGTCAGCTAACAGGGCGGCCAGAAGCATTTCCAACTGCTTCAGCAACTACAGGATCTGTTATTAAGGTATTTTTGGAAAAAATAATTCCAAGATATGGAATTGTAGAAGCAATAGACTCAGATAGGGGAACTCACAGGAAAAATTCTTCAAGGGGTCATGGCTGCTTTAGGCATACAATGGAACCTCCATACTCCCTAGCACCCCCAGAGTTTGGGTTGGGTAGAAGGAATGAATGGGGAAATAAAGAAACACCTTTTGAAGCAGATGATAGAAACTAAGATGCCATGAGTGCAGCTTCTGCCACTGGCTTTGGCTAGAATAAGGGCCAGACCCAGGTGAGATATTCAATTATCTCCCTTTGAATTGATTAATTCCTTACCCTTGTAATTCTCAGCCAAGTGGCGGGGGGAGGGGGGGGTTGGAAATAAATTATGTATATTTAAAACAATATGTGGCCCGGATACTGTCTGTTGTGAAATTATCTTCGACAGGAAGTTCAGCTGACACAGACCCTGCCCTTGGACTTTGCTGTTCATAACATGCAACCAGGGGATTGGGTCCTGGTTAAGGAGTGGAAAGAGACAAAAGATGTAGCCGGGGTGTGGTGAGGGAAGCACATGGCCACTGCTAACTTCACTTGCTCGCTGGGCATCGGAGGGGGAACAGTGAAGCTGCTGTCATCCTTTCACTGCGACCGCCTGTCTTGGTTTGAAAGACAGGTGTCTGCTAAGAAAGGTGGAAACCTCCCTTAGAATAGAGAATGTGACCACCCTTCCCTCTGAATTATTATGACTTTTGAATCAAGGGCTTTCAGGCAAAGAGAGGGGAAAAGGAATAACAGTTATTTACTAGTATCTATAATGAAGTAAACAAGCAACAACAACAGTAGCAACAACAAACAGAAACCCGGTGGGAGGTGTCCCTGGGCTGCCAAGCACTTTCCCATTTAGTGTAGTCACTGTCACAACCAGCAGGGGCGCTGTTGAGCAACCAGCTGGGCAGGGCAGGTGCAATTACTCCTGCCCAGCTGCAGGGGGCACTGTGGTGTGAGGTCAGCTCCTCGTCTCGCATGGATAATGGCAGGCGGGCTGGACGGCAGGACGGCACTCAGCAGGGAGCTCAGAGCAGCGAGCTGGAGCGGCAGGACCGGCTCACTCGGGCTAGCAGTGCGTTCCGACAGGCGTGGGTGGGGGCAGTGACAACCGGGTTCCTCTGCAGCCGGGGAGGCGCGGTCTCCGGGCGGGGAAAAGGGTCGGAATCCTGTGTCCTTTTCCAAGCGAGAGCTCACCCAGCCAGGAACAGAAGGCGGCGCACAGCTGGACTTTCCACAGTCGCAACCAAAGGAAGGCAGCAGCTTCCCTCTTCCTGCTCCGGTGCCCATCGAGCAAGTGAAGTCCCTAATGGTCAGTTTCCTCCTCCCGTTACCACACCCAGACACATCCCTTGTCTCTTACAAAAGAGTTAATGGTCCTTGAGTACCTGGTCATTGTGGTTTCCTAGTAACAGGGATGGAGAAAATTCCACCCCCCCAACCTTCAACACCACGGAAAGCCCAAGCCCGGCTCTGCACTGCCTTCTTTTCCTTGCTGGGTGAGCTTTCGTTTGGGGAAAAACCATGGGATTCTGACTCTCTTCCCCCTCCTGGAGCGTGTGTCTCCTCAGCTGCGTTCGCAGCTGCTGAGGAGGGGCCTGGCTGTCACTGCCCCGCGCCCCTGCCTACCGGAATGCACTGCGGTTTCTGCCACAACTGCTGAGTTTCTGCCACCTTTCTCTTGCTAGCCCGGCCAGCCCTGCAGTTCCAGTTTGCTGCTTTTGAGCTCCCTGCACCCCGTCCTGCTGTCCAGCCCGTCCGCGATGATCCACATGAGACAGGGAGCTGACCTCGTCCCACAGCGCCCCCTGCAGCTGGGCGGGGGTCATCGCACCTGCCCTCCCCGGCTGGGAGCCAAACAGCGCCCCTGCTGGCTGTGACTGTAACTGCACCAAAGGGGAAAGTGCCTGGCAGCCCAGAGAAAGCTGCCACCGGGTTTCTAGTTTTTGTTTGTTGTTGCTACTGTTATTGTTGCTTGTTTGCCTCGTTATAGATACTAGTAAAGAACTGTTATTTTTTTCCTCCTCTCTTTGCCTGAAAGCCCTTGATTTCAAAGTTATAATAATTCGGAGGGAAGGGGGGTCATATTCTCTATTCTAAGGGAGGTTCCCATCTTCCTTAACAGACACCTGTCTTTCAAACAAAGACATTGTCCTAGGAGAAAAAGTAGCAAAACCCTTTAACCTTAGCAACTGTTGAGTCTGCGGAGGGCCAGGAGGATCTGAAGACTGGCCATGGGTGGCTAGCCCAGTTGAACCTAAATGGTGGCTCATCACTCTGAGTGAAGTCCTTAACAGAACAGGATTTTGGGATGAGGAAGGAAGTCCATGGCGACTTCATTCTTCTGAAAGAGGCATTCATTGTCTAAACAAAACAGGGGGCATATATGTGGGAAAAAGTGTTTGTGACTGGACTTTCGGTTTAGATTGTTGGACCCCCAGCTGCCCTCCTTACGATTGTTCCAAATATCGAGGCAGATGGGATCAAACACATGTTAAGCTCACTAATGGTAGCTGGGTAAGGTGTTCCTACCATAATTACCAAAGGGATTTTGAAGGCTGTAAAGCAGTGGGGAGGGACAGGTTTTTTGACCGGTTATTTTAACCTGCCCCCAAGATAATTCCACAAGTAAGACACATGTTGTCCGTGACTATCACTGGAAGTGGCAACACTGGAATGGAACTTGAACCGTTTTTAGTAGGTTCTGGTCCAGATCTAACAAAACAGATCTGGGATGTAACTGCAGGTGGAAACCTCATGTAGGAGCTGGGTAATGCAAATATTGTGACTCTTGTGTTAGAACAACTATTGTTGGAGGACCGTTAGGCTCAGGAAGGAAGCTCTATTTTGACCCACCAATTGATGATGAAAATTGGAAAGGCCCCTTTGCTAAAGGAACCTGGGCTTTGAAAGGGCATCATTGGATTTGTGGCCAAGGTACTTATTGCCGGTTACCTCCAAACTGGTCAGGGATATGTTATGTAGGGTATATTAGACCACTGTTCTTTTTGCTACCACAAGTTCAGGGAAATAATTAGGAATCAAGTTATACTATTTCTTGGTGGAAAGCGCTCCGAACAAAGGCCTCCCCGAAAAGCCAAGTGCTTCTGGCACCTCCTCTCCCATCTCAACAGAATTTCTTAGATGAAAGTGAAAAAACTTATTTACCAGAACACACAGAGTGCCTTGCAAGGCACAGGGGAAGGGGAAAATAGGGGAAAAGGACTTATTAAACCTGAGTAAACAGCTAGTAAACGTCAGTGTCCTTTTCCTCAGACGTAGTTTCCCCTCTCTGGGGTCCTGGAGGGGGGAGCTGGGCGGAGTTGCTCTGGTAGCTCCCTGGAGGATTCTTGTCTTCTGTCCTCTGGGGGCTCCTCGGGTTTTCTGGGCGAGAAAACAAATCGAAAGAAAGGGTCCAAAAGGAGACAACAAAGAAGCAATCCCAGGGAAGAAAGCTAGCAGCCCCGACAGCAGCAGCAGCAGCAGCCAGCCGAAGGAATGTCCTTTATTCCCCCTTGCTCCCCAGTGGAGCAGCCTGGGGAAGAGTTTCAAAACAACCCGCGCTTCTCCCAGCTGCTGAACACAGTTAAAGCTACAGGACCACATTTCTGAGCATACAAGCAAACGATAGGGAATACAGGATTATCATAACATCACCCCATGACATTCCACCTTTTATTCCATATCCTTGGCTTAAAGCCCACTCTAATATTTTTCAACTTTAAACACACACATATACATTTATACATATATACATATATGTATATATACATGTTGTTTGAAATCGTGGCGAGAGTGAGCAAGCAGCAGTCTCAATGTGAGATATAAGCAAGTTCCATTTATTTTATGGCATGAGAAAGTTATATACTGTTGCAATGTTACTATTTATAGCTACACAGGTTATCATCTATATTGCATTCCATTCTCACACATTTAGAGATCCTCCTTAGTTACTCCTTATGATTCTCACAAATTTCTCCCACAGCTCTGAGGCACAGCTGCGCTTCCCAGGCACTTCTCTCAAGACACCTGGTTAGGATTTTTGCTGAGGCCTTGTTCAGCTTGTTCAACTAACATAAGTTTTGCTGGTACAAACTCTATTTTCCAACATATACATATATACATATATGTATATATACATATAGCTATATAAAAAGAGTGGCAGTGTCATTCAGGAAGAAGTGGTATGTAGGCATTTCAACATTACACGTGGCCCTCCCCCAAAATTAAATCTCTCTGAGGGATACATTGTGTTTCTCCATCTTCCTGCATTACCCACCAAGTACTACCTGGTCCCTGAGAAAAGACAACCCCACGGATGGGTTTGTCTTTATGTGAGGCAGAATTAATCCAGACAGTCTTTTGTAACAAGCCTCTAGCATGTACAGCTGGGACCTTGTCTCCGTCCACTGTATGCAGGGGTTCAGATTGGGCAGGGCTTGTTCGGTTGGTGGAGCCTCGGGTGTTAACTAACCAGGTGGCTTTTGCTAAATGCCGCTTTCAGTTTTTGAAAGTCCCCCCAGCTAGTGCCTTCAAGGTGGTTTTTAACAGTCCCTTGTACCATTCTACTTTGCCAGTGGCTGGTGCATGATAAGGGATATGATACACCCACTCGATGCCATGTTCCCCAGCCCAGGTGTTTATGAGGCTGTTTTTAAAATGAGTCCCATTGTCTGACTCAATTCTCTCAGGAGTACCATGCTTCTATAGGACTTGTTTTTCAAGGCCCAGGATGGTGTTACGGGCAGTAGCATGAGGCACAGGGTAGGTCTCCAGCAACCCAGTGGTGGCTTCTACCATTGTGAGCACGTAGCACGTGCCATGGTGGGCTTGAGGCACTGTGATGTCAACCTGCTAGGCCTCACTATACTTGTATTTGGACCACCTTCCCCCATACCACAGGGGTTTCATCCGCTTGGCCTGTTTGATCTCAGCACACGTCTCACAGTTATGGATAACCTGGGAGATACAGTCCATGGTTACATCTACTCTTTGGTTTCATGCCCACTTATAGGTGGCATCTCTGTCCTGATGGCCTGAGGCATCATGGGCCCATCGTCCAGCAGCCCAAATTGGTTTTTTCCTACTGTCTTGGTTTGAAAGACAGGTGCCTGCTAAGAGAGGTGGAACCCTCCCTTAGAACAGAGAATGTGACCTCCCCTCCCTCCGAATTATTTTAATTTTGAAATCAAGGGCTTTCAGGCAGAGGTATGGGGAAAAGGAATAACAGTTCTTTACTAGTATCTATAGCAGAGTAAACAAGCAATAACAAGAATAACAACAACAAACAGAACCAGAAAACCGGTAGCAGGTGTCTTTTGAGCTGCTGAGCACTTTCCCGCGTGGTGTAATCACAGTTGAAAGCAGCAGGGGCACTGTTGAGCTCCCGGCCAGGCAGGGAAGGTGCGATGACTCCTGAGTGGCTGCAGGTGGCGCTGTGGCACAGGGTTAGGTCAGCCTCACCCAGCTGGTAATGGCGGGTGTTGGGGAAGATGAAATAGGAAAGCCTTATAGATATGATTACCTTGCTAAAGATGCTGAGAACATAGAGAGTATAAATGAAATTGAGATGAAGACAAGGTTTGAGTTGAAGAGTAACTAGGAAACAATGGTATGGCTACTGAAGGTAATCTCCCTTCTTGATAGAACAATGCCCTCTGCCTAGGCAAGTCCAAAGGTCAGAGCAGACCCTGCCTGCCTGGTAGAGATTCCAAAAAGCAGTTTTTTAAGGTTTAAAATATAACCCCGTATGGTAATGCGATGATTCTTATAGGTTGTATGTAAATGTTGTAGGGTCTTGTCCTAGGTTGCCATATAGATGTATTTAAGTATTCTATTACCACCAGCTGTTATCACCTGCTAATGACCCACCCCAGATGACAGGCAACGGGCCATCAGGGACCCACCGTGTGACTCATGGACTTATCTCATCCCATTGTGGGATGCTCTGCCCAGGAGGGAGGAGCCAGGTGTTCCCACCTGGATATAACCTGGCCTTGGAACTGCCTGAGCTAGCCCTGTCTACTGGGTTCCCTAGAGGACAAGAGCTACCACTGGACCTTCAGCTGGAGACCAGATCTTCACAGGATCACCGCTTGAACTGAACTACTTTAGTTGGACTGCTACCACCACCCTAACTGGGTGTCAGTTTGTATCTGACTTTGTCAGTGCTTTTCCTTGTATTATTTCACTTATTTTTAATTTCAATCTTGACTTGTGATCTCCCACTGGTTTGTTATCAAACCAATACAGGTCTGTAGCTTGTCTTAGATTGGTTAAAGAGAATTAGAATATCCAACACAGAAGATGATTTATTGTATTGTAAATGGCAAATCGCTTTTTTTTTGCTCTCTTTTGCCTCTCTCTCTCCTTCTCTCTCTTGCTTCTATGGCCTGCTTTGAGCTGCGTCGTGCAGCCTAGCAGGCCTCTCACACCCACACTCTTTCACAATAAACTCTCATGCTCTAAAACCCATCTTTAGAGATCTCTTGTTTCTATTTTATCCTCATAACTAAATCCCACAGAGTTAAATCCTACAGGCAGGCAGGCTGAGAAGCAGGCAGGCAGCTCGGAGCAGCAAAAGCAGGGAGGCAGGGGGCAGGGGCTGGCTCTCCCAGGCTAGCCAGTGAGGTAGCAGGGACTCTGCAGTCACGTCAGAGGCTGCGGTCTCGTGCGGCGAAAACGGGGCATGCGGCAGCAGCTGCTGCGGAAAAAATGCAGCCGGGATAACGTGCACTCCCGGTGGGGAAAGAGGTTAAATCAAAGCTCACCCAGCCAGAAGGAGAAAAGCAGAGAACAGCTGGATCTCCCGTGGTCGCAGCAAGAAGCTAAAAGCAGTTGCTTTCCTCCCGGTGTCCAACAAACGAGTGCCCGTCCGGCCGGGAAGGCTTCCACTCCACACCACACCCAGCCCAGAGTCTTTGTCTCTTACAAAGGACTTAATAGCTCTGAGCACCCAGACATTTGTCTCCTAGTAACAGGATGGAGGAGAATTCCAACTTCCCCAACCTCCAACACGTATGCTGCCAGTTGGCCTTTTTCCACTTTTCCAGCCAACTCCACAGAGCATTGGCTACCATCCATGAATCAGTGTAGAGATAGAGCTTTGGCCACTTTTCTCTTTCTTAGTCTAAGGATAACTGAAGGGCTTTGAGCTCAGTGAATTGACTTGATCTACCTTCTCCTTCAGTAGCTTCTGCGACCCGTTGTGTGGGGCTCTGTATTAGTTTGAAAACAAACCAGTGGCAGATCGCAAGTCAGGATTAAAATTTAACAGGAAAAAAAATTAAAATAAGTGAAATAATACAAGGAAAAGCACTGAAAAACTCAGATACAACCTGACACCCTGTTAGGGTGGTGGTAGCAGTCCAAATGAAGTAGTTCAGTTGAAGCGGTGATCCTCTGGGAACCCAGCAGACAGGGCTAACTTATGCAGTTCCAAGGCCAGGTTATATCTAGGTGGGAATGCTTGGCTCTGGGGGGGGGGGTTGGCTCCTCCCTCCTGGGTGGGGCATCTCACAATAGGATGAGATAAGTCCATGAGTCATGTGGTGGCTTCTTGATGGCCCATTGTCTGTTACCAGGGGTGAGCCATAGCAGGAGATAACAGCTAATGGCCCACAGCTGGTGGTAATAGAATACTTAAATACATCTATATTGTAACCTAGGACATTATCCACCCCTTATTCTATTACCATCTACATCATTGCCTAATTTTTACACATAGTTCTTACTTAAGATTAGGTCTCCTTGTGGTACACAACGGGTTTCTCCATCTGCCTGCATCACCCACTGTCTTGGTTTGAAAGACAGGTGTCTGCTAGGAGAGGTGGAACCCTCCCTTAGGACAGAGAATGTGATTTCCCCTCCCTCCGAATTATTTTAATTTTGAAATCAAGGGCTTTCAGGCAAAGGTATGGGAAAAGGAATAACTGTTCTTTACTAGTATCTATGAACAAGCAATAACAATAATAACAACCACAAATAGAACCAGAAATCAATAGCAGATGACTTTCCCGTGTGGTGTAATCACGGTCACAAGCAGCAGGGGCGCTGTTGAGCTCCCGGCTGGGCAGGGCAGGTGCGATGACTCCCAAGTGGCTGCAGGTGGCGCTGTGGCGCAGGGTCAGGTCAGCCTCACACAACTGGTAATGGCGGAGAGCTGAGAAAGCAGATAGGCAGGGCAGGTCGGAGCGACGAGCAGGGCAGCAGGGGCAAAGGGGCTGGCTCTCCCCGGCTAGCCAGCGAGGTAGCAAGGACTCCACAGTCACAGCAGATGCCGCAGTCTCGTGAGGCAAAACGGGGCGGGCGGCAGGGACAGCCAGACTCCCGGCAGCTGCTGCGAGAAAACGCAGCCGGGGAAAGCGTGCACTTCCCAGTGGGAAAGAGGTTTAATCAAAGCTCACCCAGCTAAGAGGAGGAGAAAAAAAAAAAAAAGCAGAGCACAGTTGGATCTCTTGCGGTCCCAGCCAGAAGAAAAGAGCAGGCTCTACCCCCGGTGTCCGGACGACGAGAGAGCCAGTCCCAAAAACGGCCGGCTGCCTCCTTTTCATGCCCCACCTAGCACACCCTTTTGTCTCCTACAAAAGAGTTGATTGCGCTATTCACCCGGCTATTTGTTGCTTAGCAACAGGGATGGAGAAAAAATTCCAACGCCCCCAACCTCCAACACCCACCAAGTGTAACCAGGTGCTTGAGCAAAAACGACTCCATGTATGAGTTTGCCTTTGCCTGAGGTAGGACTAATCCAAACAGTTTTTCCCAAAATACCTCTCATGTGTACCACACAGGGACTTTATCTCCGTCCACTGTGTGCAAAGCTTCAGACTGGGCAGGACCGGCTCGATTGATGGAGCCTCTTGTGTTGACCATCCAGGTGGCTTTTGCTAAGTTCACTTCTCAATTTTTGAAGGTCCCTTCGCTAAGTGCTTTCAAAGTTGTCTTAAGTAGTCCATTGCACTGTTCAACTTTCCCGGCAGCCAGTGCATGATAGGGGATATGGTGTAGCCATTCAATTCCGTGTTCTCTAGCCCAGGTGCTTATGAGGCCATTCTTGAAATGGGTTCCGTTGTCCGACTCGATTCTCTCAGGGGTGCCATGTCTCCACAGGACTTGCTTTTCCAGGCCCAAGATGGTGTTCCGGGCAGTAGCATGAGGCACAGGGTAGGTCTCCAACCATCCTGTGGTTGCATCCACCATGGTCAGCACGTAACGCTTTCCTTGGCGGGTTTGGGGGAAGGGTGATGTAGTCAACTTGCCATGCTTCTCCATATCTATACTTTGACCATCGTCCACCGTACCACAGAGGCTTCACCCGCTTGGCCTGTTTCATTGCAGCGCAGGTCTCCCAGCTGTGGATGACCTGTGAGATGCTGTCCATGGTCAAGTCCACCCCTCAGTCTCGAGCCCATCTGTACATTGCATCTCTCCCTTGGTGACCGGAGGCATTATGGGCCCAACGAGCTAGAAATAATTCTCCTTTGTGCTGCCAGTCCAGATTCACCTGTGACACTTTCACCTTGGCAGCTCGGTCCACCTGCTCATTGTTACGATGCTCTTCATTAGCCCGACTCTTGGGTACATGTGCATCCACACGTCGAACTTTCGCGGTCAGCTTCTCTGCCCGGGCAGCGATGTCCTACTAAATCTCAGCGGCCCAGATGGGTTTTCCTCTGCGCTGACAGTTGGCCTTTCTCCAGCGATCTAACCATCCCCACAGCGCGTTGGCCACCATCCAGGAGTTGGTGTAGAGCTAGAGCCTTGGCCATTTCTCTCGTTTGGCAATATCCAAAGCCAGCTGGACGGCTTTAAGCTCCGATCCACCTTGTCCCTCGGTAGCTTGTGCAACTCGTCGTGTGGGGCTCCATACTGCAGCTTTCCATTTCCGATTTGCGCCTATAATTCGGCAGGAACCATCGGTGAAGAGGACATAACGTCTTTCACTCTCCGGCAGCTCGTTATATGGGGGTGCTTCCTCGGCACGTGTCACTTGCTCCTCTGCTTCTTCTGAAGATAATTCAAAAGACTCACCTTCAGGCCAGTTTGTTATAATTTCCAGAATCCCAGGGCGATTCAGGTTTCCAATACAGGCGCGCTGTGTGATGAGGGCAATCCATTTGCTCCACGTGGCGTCGGTGGCATGGTGGGCAGATGGAAGCTTTCCTTTAAACATCCACCCCAGCACTGGTAGTCGGGGTGTGAGGAGAAGTTGTGCTTCTGTGCCGATTACCTCTGAGGCGGCTTGGACACCTTCATAGGCTGCCAGGATTTCCTTCTTGGTGGGAGTGTAGTTGGCTTCGGACCCTCTGTAACTTCGGCTCCAGAATCCCAGTGGTCGGCTTCGGGTCTCACCAGGCACCTTCTGCCAAAGGCTCCAGGACAGACCATGGCTCCCGGCTGCAGAGTAAAGCACATTCTTTACCTCTGGTCCCGTCCTGACTGGGCCAAGAGCTACCGCATGAGCAATCTGCTGTTTGATCTGGGCGAAGGCTTGTTGCTGTTCAGGGCCCCAGTGGAAATCGTTCTTCTTGCGGGTTACGAGGTAGAGAGGACTCACGATCTGGCTGTACTCAGGGATGTGCATTCTCCAAAAGCCTATGGCGCCTAGGAAAGCTTGCGTCTCCTTTTTGCTGGTTGGTGGAGACATCGTGGTGATCTTATTAATGACCTTGGTAGGAATCTGACGTTGTCTGTCTTGCCACTTCACTCCCAGGAACGGGATCTCTCGGGCAGGTTCCTTGACTTTGCTCTTCTTGATGGCGAAACCGGCTTCCAGGAGAATCCGGATTATTTTCTCTCCTTTCCTAAATACTTCCGTTGCTGTGTCCCCCCACACAACGATGTCATCAATATACTGCAAATGTTCTGGAGCCTCACCCTTTTCCAGTGCAGCCTGGATCAATCTATGGCAGATGGTGGGACTGTGCTTCCACCCCTGGGGCAGTCAGTTCCATGTGTACTGCACGCCCCTCCAGGGGAAAGCAAATTGAGGCCTGCACTCTGCAGCCAGAGGAATGGAGAAAAAGGCATTGGCAATATCGATGGTCGCATACCACTTTGCCGCCTTGGATTCCAGCTCGTACTGAAGTTCCAGCATGTCCGGTACAGCAGCACTCAGTGGTGGCGTGACTTCATTCAGGCCACGGTAATCCACCGTCAGTGTCCATTCTTCACTGGACTTACGCACCGGCCATATAGGGCTGTTGAAGCGTGAATGGGCCTTGCTGACGACCCCTTGGCTCTCCAGTTCACGAATCATCTTATGGATGGGGGCCACAGAGTCTCTGTTGGTGCGGTATTGCCGGCGGTGCACTGTTGCTGTAGCGATTGGTACTCGTTGTTCTTCAATTCTTAGTAGTCCTACGGCAGACGGGTCGTCTGAGAGACCAGGCAGGGTGTTCAGTTGTCTTATGTCTTCTGTCTCTACGGCTGCTATCCCAAAAGCCCAGCGATGTCCCTTTGGGTCTTTGAAATATCACTCCTGAGATAGTCTATGCCAAGGATGCATGGGGCCTCTGCACCAGTCACGATGGGGTGTTTCTGCCACTCGTTCCCAGTTAAACTCACTTCAGCTTCCAGTACAGTCAGCTGCTGGGATCCTCCTGTCACCCCAGAAATAGAAATGGATTCCGTCCCCACGTACCTGGATGGCATCAGAGTGCATCGAGTGCCGGTATCAACCAAAGCCGTATATCTTTGTGGGTCAGACGTGCCAGGCCATCGGATCCACACAGTCCAATAGATCCGGTTATCCCTTTCCTCTACCTGGCTAGAGGCAGGGCCCCTCTAATCCTGGTTGTGGTACACGATGCTCTCTTCCTGTGAATGTGCTCCGGAGGTCTCTTCAAGAGGATCAGTCATATTACCATTCCCATACCGTCTGGGGTTCTGTCCACAAGAGACCGGAGCAGTGTTGAACCTAGACGAGCCTCCTGATGTGGATGTTTCTCTTTTCAATTCGCGTACCCAGGCTGCTAAGGAGGAGGTGGGTTTCCTATCCCACTTTCTCATGTCTTCTCCATGCTCCTGCAGGAAAAATCAGAGGTTACGTCGCGGAGTTTGTCTTCTTTCCCCGGCTGGGGGACGTCTACTCCTGATGGCAGAGAGTCTTGTTGGTTCCGGTGAGGCATGGTAAATTCCTTCTTTGAGCTCTTTCCTTAGTTTCTGGTGGCCCTCTTCAATCAAGCTCCAGACTTGCTTGGCCAGCTTTGTTTCTACCAATGAGACATGGGTGCGTAGTGGGGCAGCGACAGTGTCCTCGTAAATTCTCAGTTTGTTGACTAACACGCCCACCTTGTCCTCTCCTTCCCTCCACTGCAGTGTTGCCAGGTAACGAGAGTATATCTCTGGTCCGAGCTGTGCGAATCTTAGCTACATTTGTGAAGTGCACTGGACATTATCTGGGCTCTTAGGGAATCTCTCGTCTTCCGAGAAAATGATCTCTAGCACGGCCAATTCCCTCAGGCATCGGATACCTTGTTCTATCGTGCTCCATTTTCCTTGGTACATCTGGAGATCTTCTTTACAGAGGTATCTGTCCCGTACATTTGCCAGCAATCGCCACCAGAGGCTGAGAGTTTCTTGGGTTCTCCCAATCCCCTGGTCAATGACAACATCCTGGGACAGGGATCTCAGCTGCCTGGCCTCACATCCGTCCAGAATAGTGTCATTAGCTGCGGCATCCCAGATGCAGAGCAGCCAGGTCAGGATGGACTCGTTTGCCTGACGGGTGAATTCCCTCCGTAGGTCACGCAGCTCCCCCAGGGATAGAGGGTGAGTGATGATCTCCGGCTCCGTCTCTTCTGCTGGGTGCGATGGTCCTGCCGCATCCTCGTCAGTCACTTTGCGGACTGATTTCCTCTTTGATTTCTTTTTCTGGACGGGGGCAACTGCTAGCGGCTTCGGCTGTTCTGGTTCGACGATGGTCTGCGTTGAGATGTCGACTGCTCTTTTGGTTCTTTTCCTCTTGGCGGCAGTTTGCGTGGACGTGGTGCCTGCTGACTTGCTTCTTTTCTTCTCCTCCTCAAGAAGACACTGTACCACACCAAGTATTGTTCTCTTCCTCAGCATGATGTACACAGTGCTGGTCATAGAGAAAAAAGAAAACAGAACTGACAAGAAGATTATGCCATCCTTAACATCCAGCGAGAACTCAATATTGTCAAAAACGGCTGTGCCTGGCCTGAAAGGCTGGAAGAAACCGCTCTCTCCTCCTACCTCCAGGGGCTGGGGGCGATTGCTGAGGAGGTCCCAGACGTAGCAGCTCAGACTAGGCCAGGCAGACAAAACTGAGTATATAGTCCGAATGGCATTCA
>JAKEPQ010000196.1:0-27722 GCA_024500445.1 Entomyzon cyanotis | reverse complement strand
ATTGCTGCCAATCGGCTTCCTTGTGCCACCGTTCACGGAGGATAGGGTGTCCAGGTGCAGATTTTGATTTCCCATTTATAATTGGCATCAATGATTCCTGGTAATAGAAAAAATACTGTTCAGGTGGTCGAAGAGCAACCTAATAATAAAGTGTGAGTTTGAAATGGTAGCAAACTGAAAAAGAGCAGCGGGTATCAGATGAACAGAGGTATCATTTAAGATTGTGGTGTTGCCTGAACGGGCTTACCTAAAACAGAGGCTAGACAAAAAGTTAAGAGAATAAAAAGCAGATAAATTTATTGAGGGCCTTCAGCTTGCATTTAGGTCAGACAGAGCTCACTCAAGAGGTTACACCCAAAATGGACTACAGAGTCACTTTAGATTTTCATATTTTAGAAGTTCTGTCCATTAACATATTGTGACTTCCATTCTCCAATTACACCATCAGGTGATGATGTCAATTACCCTGTTTGCTCCCCCAATTCACTGTTGTTTACATATCTTGGGCCTCTGAGGCAGCAAAGTGTCCTTGGATCTCAAAGAATTTCAGAGGAATTGTTTTGTCTAGAAAATGCTGGGAACAGAAGTTTTAGCACTCTAAATGGGAGTCCAGAGCCACACTAAAACTACAGATACACAAAAAATATAGCAGCTAAAATCCTGAGGCATCAGTGGTAACACTGATGGCCAGGTCCAAGCTGGCACTCCCAGGGGTGCCCTTTGCAGGATTTGTGTTTGTGTTGGCATCTGATTGAGTGGGGTCCCCTTTGGGATTGGAGGGCACCAGACATGGCACCCCCTTTCGAGTATCCCTGCTTTGAGAGGAGAGTGCTGTCCTTATCAAACTTTGACTGGTACTGGTTTCCCCAATGAAACCGCTTTCTGCAGCGAGGACAAGGTTTATTGGGTTTTTTATTGCTTTTTTGTCCCTTTGGACACTGTTTTCTAATGTGGCCCTCTTTCTCCACATTCAAAGCACTTAACAGCTGTTCTGGCCACTCTGTAGTTGCTGGGGGGCTATTGCAGTAGCAATAAGTTCTGCTTTAAATCGTCCTGAGCCAAAATTAGCGGCATGCCTTGATATAATCAGAAAGTTCAACATCAGCGCAAAGTTACATATCAGGTCCAGGGGCTTTTTTACAGTCGTGGTTAGCATTTTCATAAGCAAGAGATTTAAAAAGACAGCATCAGCTGTCACCTGCATATCAATTCTGTTGCTTAACGGCTGATTGCAATTGGTTAATAAAGGTAATATGTGGTTCCTGAGGACCCTGCCAAATAGCAGCAAAACCAGGCTCTGATTTTTTGTATCAGGTACTTTTTGTAGTGCAATAACAGTAGCTTGCTCCCAAGTCTGGGGGAGCAGTTGCAATTGGGCATGAGCCATAGCATACATGCCTGTACCTGTGATTTGGGGGAGTAGGTATTTGTGTGGTGGCTTTGATTGGCCCAAAACATCAGTGGAAGTGTTTTTAACATCTAGGAGAAAATGGGACCCCCTCAGAAGCTGTTGTAGTAGGCCTGGGGAGGTGTCTGGAGGGGTGGGGTGTGGGCACAAAGATGGCTCCTGTGTCTCCTGAGTGCAAGTTCTGGAAGTTTTTAGATCAAATCCAGCAGAGCCAATCTCTGATGGCTCTGAAGGTGATGGACATGCTGCCGGACAAGTTTGGGCCAATTGGAGGTGCTAGTTACGCCTCTGTGAAAACATATTTAAGAAAAATTCAAAAACAAAGCAGGCACGCACTTCTTTCACTTCTTTGTAGTTAGAGGAGGAGGAGGTGGAGGTGAAAATATGTGAGGGAGAACAGCATGGAGACGCCAAGGTCAGTGAAGAAGGTGGGGGAGGAGGGGCTCCCAGTGCTGGAGCTGAAAACCCTCTGCTAGCCACAGTGAAGGCCATGGGGGCAGGAGTCCCCGCAGCCCATGGAGTCTACAGGAGTGCAGAAAATCACCCACAGCCCACGCCAGAAGAGCAGGTGGATGCCTGGAAAAGACTGTGAACCAGTGGGAGTCTCATCTAAGAGTTAAAACTGCAAAGGCCTTGCAAAGGAGAGAAAGGCCTTGCTCCTGGCATGGAAGCAGTCTGGCCTCAGCTTGGGAGAGATCTGCACAGCACCTTATGGACAAAAAGACTCATGTTGCAGCAGAATTTCGGAAGTGATGTTGCTCGTGAGATTGGACCCATGCCATAGAAGTTCTCAAAGGACTGTCTCTCGTGGAAAGGACCCCCTGGCTAAGTAGAGAACCTCTTTTCCTGATTGGACTGACCAGAGGAGCCCTCAACTCCGCCCCCTGCCTGTGTTGCTGGTTTGGAAAGAGGGAAGGGGGGGTGAGTGCAGAGACTGCTTCTTAAGAGGGGTGGGGGGTGAGAGCAGAAAGAAAAATGTCTGGAGAGAGAGAGAAATAAGTAGAGATAAAGAGTATTTGTAGTAGAAGAATTGTGGTGATGAGTAAATTTGAGAATCTGCTCTGTGGACTGAAAAGAGACCCCACACCCTGCCCCCCCACCACCCGGCTGGACTGTAAAGGAGGAAAGGGGGTGAATACTACAGGTTCGTAAGAGGGAAGGGGAGTGAACCAAAACTGTATGAAAAGTTTATTTTTGCCTGCATTTATCCTCCAACTCTGTTAGGTAATTAAACACTTTTTGCAACTTTAGCTTGGAGCCTGGTTGCCCTCTCTTTTGTGCGTCCTCCTGGCAATGTCCTGTCGAAAAACCATGACAGTATTGATGCCTTAAATCACTGGTAAAAATTTTGAGACGCAGACACACAGTATAGGAAAAGGGTATTACTTTGTTTTAATAGGATCCCAGATGCACACCGACGACCAACCCCCGACGATATCCCTCGTATACAATTTATGGACAGCCTAGATTAGAATACCTATCTAAAAGTCTCCAATAAGAAGTCCAACAAATGAAGTAATTGCCCCCTTATTAAAATTACCTCCCCCAAAAGGTTACAACTTAGTTTACAAAAACATGTCTCAGTGATGGGGCTCTGTTCAAGGTTGGTGCCTCATGTTCTTGAGATTGTGGGGTTTGTTTCATCTTCTCCAAAGAATTCTTGAGCAGGGCAAGGGTACTAGGGTTGTAAACATGTAGGGTTAAGATACAGGGAGTAAAAAGTACAGGAATGGGGAAGGGTAAAAGGATATCTATAAAGAGAGTATAAAAGTATAATGAAAAAGGACAAAAACCCATCAGGCATCAGTATATTGATTGGTGAGTGCTGATTGGCATTATTCAGTTACTGAGTTTTAGCCATATCTACAAATTCTGTCCACCAGACAGAGTATTGTCCCCCTGTGAAAACTGTTTCAAAAAGATATTTCCAATCTATTGGTAACATCGTATGAGGTTTGGCAATGGCATCCAGTAAATTCATAGTAAAGGAGGACTGTAAACCATTTTCCTTCACTGATTTCCTCAGTTCCTTTAGCATTTCATATGACAATTGTTTGTGATGTGGGTTTTGATTACAATATAAAACTGGAATAGCTTGAAAAAATTCAATATCGCCTTCTTCTAAAGCCCATCTTCGGCATCTTTGAATAAACCTTTCTGGTTCAGACCCTATAGGTGGCAGCGCGTCCTAGTCATAGTCAATAAAGGAATACAACGGGGCATAAGGCGGTGGTCGAGTTGCTGCAGCCTTTCTGAGTGCAGTTTGTAAAATTTCTTCCACACTAGGCGCAGCTGCTGCCATACATACACATACTGGGGCTAGAGAAGGATACAAATCTGATTCTTGTTCAGGATCAGTGGGACCAGGATCAAAAGGATCCTCTCTCTCTGGATTGTTCTCCTAAGGTGAAGTGTCATTAAGAAAGAAAACAGGGGTGCAGGCAAGGCATCTGCACGAATGTAATCTGCTTCCTTAAATTGTTGCAGAACAGAATATACCACATGCCATGCAATAATATAATCAGGGTGAATATCATGATGAGTAACCTGATGCGTTTGGAAGCATTCCCCAACCTTTTGCCAATGAGCAAGGTCATAGGAACCATCAGGTGGATACCAGGGACAAAATTGTCTGACCCATATAAGTAGGTGTATAAGTCTTTGGGGTTGAATTTTATATCCTTGTTCCTTGGTAATACACAACAAAGAGTTTTTGTGCAATTTTTGGGATCTCATTGCACTTTGCCCCATTATAAGGAATGCCTCCTGACCACTCGCAAAGGCTGACCTGTTCTATAGCTGACGATGAAAGGAGCTCCTCGTTGAACACACCCATGGTTGGTTCAGTTGGAGTATGCCACTGGAACTGTATTAGTTCAACAGAAATGAAGTCCCTGTTATTCAGGCGCCTATTGTAGCATATGGAATGAGAGACACTTGCTGTATGCAAAATGTATCTGCCTTTATGCAAAGTCAAACAGTATATATATACTTCAGTGTGAGAAGTTGTTTCTTAGTTGTTTGCCTAGTCTTTAACAATTCCTCTATACATTTGTCAGGTTTGACAGCTTGTTATTTTTCTCTCAAGGGAGAGCAGGAAGCTGCTATCTGCTTCAAATCCTGTTCTGATTAGCACCTTTCTGCGTCTGGTTCACACAGGATCTCGGGGGCTGCTTCCTCTGCAACTGCACAGTGACCATTGAGAGGAACCAAGGGAGTGGCCTGAAGTTGTGTCAGGGGAGATTTAGGTTGGATATTAGGAAAAGGTTCTTCACCTAGAGAGTGATCAGGCACTGAAACAGGCTTCCCAGGGAAGTGGTCACAGCACCAACCCTGACAGAGTTGAAGAAGCATTTGGACAATACTCTTGGGTACATGGTGGGACTCTTGGGGATGGTGCTGTGCAGGACCAGGGGGTAGACTTATGATCCTTGTGGGCTCATTTCAGCTCAGCATATTCTGTGATTCAGTGATATAACTATGCACAAGCATAAGTATTATTTCAGTAGTCACTGGCCGTCCCCCCAAGATGTTTGTTGAGTTCATTTAGTCCATGGCTGGTGTAACTGGAGCAGTCCAGACTCATTGTCCACAGTATTTATGACATACAATGCTAGGGTCATTCAGCAACCAATATTACATATGCAATTCAACATTACAGTCTGTTCTCATTAAAAAATCAAATCCCCTTGAGGTACACATTGTGTTTCCCTGTCCCTCTGTATTACCTACCTAGTGCACCCTGGTTCTTGAGCAATAGCAATCCCATGGATGGGTTTTCCCCTTGCTTGAGGCAGGACTAATCAAAACTGTCTTCCCTAACATACTTCTCATATACACCACTGTCATGGTTTGGACCCTGACCAAACAACATGCACCCACAACAGCTGCTCACTTGCTCTCCCCCTATCACAGCTGGGCAGAGGAAAGGAAAAAAAAAAAGAATGAAGGGTACATGAATCAAGATAAGGACCAGGAGAAAACACTTCAAGGGCAAAACAGGCTCAGCTTAGAGTTCCAAAGTGAAATTATTATTAACAGAGTGAGAGAAGGATAGTGAGAAGTAAAATAAGCCCTTAAAGACACCATTCTTCCCCCCCCACCCCCTCCCTCCTTCCCACCAACAGTGCAGGGGGGACAGGGTGTGGGAGTTTTGGGTCAGTCCATCACCAGGATCTTCTTCCACTGCTTAGGGAAAGGAGTCCTTCCCTGCTGCGCTGTGGGGTCCCTTCCATGGGAGACAGCTCTCTGTGAACCTCTCCAGCGTGGGTACATCTCACAAGCAGCAGTCTGCCCAAACCTGCTGCAATGTGAGTCCCCACACGGGCAGACAGTCCTCCCAAAACTGCTGCGGGATGGGTCCTATGTCTAGTGGGTGCAGTCCTCCAAGAACAGGCTGTTCTAACCTGGAAGCAGGGGCCCTCTCTCTCCACTGGGACTTCCACTGGACCACAGCCTCCTCCAGACATCCACCTGCTCCGGCATGGGACACCTCTCCCACGGGCTGCGAGTGGATCTCTGTATCCCCCATGGACCCCATGGGCTGCAGGGGGACAGCCTGCTCCACCATGGTCTTCACCACAGCTGGCAGAGGATTGTCGGCTCCAGCACCTGGAGCATCTCCTCCCCCACCTTCTCCACTGACCTTGTCTGCCTGTTGTTTTCCCTCACATGTTCTCACCTCCTTCTCCTTCTCTGGCTAGAAACAACAGCGTGCACTCCTTGTTTTGATTTATTCTTAAATATGTTATCACAGAGGCGTAACCACCATCTCTAATTGGCCCAGCCTTGGCCAGCCACATGTCCATCTTCAGAGCCATCAGAGATTGGCTCTGCTGAACATGGTGGAAGCTTCCAGCAATTTCTCACAGGAGCCATCTTTGTGCCCCCCCCCCCCCCCAAAAGTGGGCTAAGCAAAAACCAACACAACCATGGGGACTTTATCCCATTCTACAGTACGTAGAGGTTCTGACTGGGCAGGGCCATCTCAATTGGTAGAGCCTTGGGTGTTAACTAAGCATATGGCCTTAGCTAAATCTAGACCCCAATGTTTGAAGGTCCCACCACCCATTGCTTTTAATAGGGTTTTTAACAGTCCATTGTACCATTCAACTTTCCCGGTGGCTGGCGCATGATAGGGAATATGATACACCCACTCAATCCCATGCTCTCTGGCCCAGGTGTCTATGAGGCTATTTTTGAAATGAGTCCTTTTGTCCAACTCAATTCTTTCTGGGGTGCCATGCTGCCAGAGGACTGCCAGAGACTGAAATAGTTCATGCCTCAAACATTGATATAAAGTTTTGCTCATTATAACAAAAACTGTATAAAGAAGCTATAATCAAAGAAGCCTCCCTGAAGATACCTGACTGGGACTTTGAACTGAAAGTCAAACTGCTGAGATTAGGTAAAGGGAAACCTATTGTTCAGTCATCTCAGGCTGAGGGAAAGGTATGCATCCACAAAGGCCAAAGCCACCAGCTGCACTGAGAATCATCCCTTGCTTAGTTTGGTGTGCAGAGAGCACAGCTCACAGAAGCCAGGTTTGCACAGACTTCCCCCAGCCGAGGAGGGGGAAGAGGTTTGGAGTGCATGGCGTAACCTCTGGTCAGAGGCAATAAACACCCATCCTCTGTTACACAAACTGGCCCAGCTGTGGAACCCCCAACCCCACAGGCTACATCCACAGGACTTTCACGTGAGAGGCAGCTGAGGGGGAGTCATGATCCATCAAAGACCCCCCAAAGTGCTAGGCCTTGCACCACAGGACTGCAGGTGATGCAAGCAGAGTCTGCTGCAAGAGACTGCCCCTCCCCCCGGGGGACATGCCTGGACATTGCCACCTGGCCTGAGTGTATATTAACCCATGGGATTCTGTGCTTTCTGGGGGAAACCATACCACCAAGAAGACCAGCTGGAGAGGATCAACGCAACATTGTTGGGATCCATGGGTGGTGATATTTTCTTTGTTCTGTCTCTGTCACTCTCTTTCTGTCCCCCCCCACCTTTCTTCCTACTCCTCCTTTTCTCTCTTTCTTCTCTCTCTCTCTCTCTCATATTTACTATCAAATAAACCCATGCTATTGACAGGCATATGGTCTCATTTGCACCTTAATTCGGGCAGAGGTATTTCTGAAGAACTTTAATAGGTGGATCACAAAAGGACCCCACACTGGAGCAGGGGAAGGACTCCTCTCCCTGAGCAGCGGCAGGAACAATGTGATGAACTGACCATAACTCCCATTCCCTGTCTCCCTGCACCGCTGAGGGAAAGGAATTAGAGCTCAGGAAGGAAGGAGGGTGTGGCATTACAGCATGTTGACAGCAGTGACAGTGAAACTATGGACTTTGAAAGCCAGACTGATCTTCTGTCTTTGGTGCAGAAGAAACCTTGGGATCAGTAAACAAAGACTGATCACAAGGGAAGTAGGAGGAGTACGTGAAAGGCTTGTGAAACTGTGGGTCTGTGCGAGATTAGAAAGACATCGCTTGTTACTGTAATTGGTGGTGTTTACTTAGTACCATAAAAGGTAATGGTGTGGAACAAGGTAATTGATTGGAGTGCACTTTGGTGTAGGGTTACTTCTTGTTTGTGTCACAATACATGGGAATTTACTGCTGCCCAATAAACGTCTTTGCCATACCACCGTGAAGTCCGTGTTTGCCTTAATGCCACAGGAGGGGTGAGGGGAAGGTTTTTTTAAGATTTATTGTGCTTCTCATTATCCTGCTCTGATTTTGTTAGTAATAAGTTCAATTAATATCTCTAATTCTAGTCTGTTTTGCCCGTGACAGTATTTGATGAGTGATCTCCCCTGTCCTTAGCTCATGAACCTTTCATTTTAATTTTTCTCTCCTGTCCAGTTGCAGAGGGGAGTGATAGAGTGGCTTTGGTGGGTACCTGGGATTCATCAAGGATCAAACTGAGGCACGGGATTGACTCCACAACTCAGATAGTTATGAAGTAGGTATGTGTTTGTTCCAGCTGGGGTGCATGGAGGGTAGCCCCTCCAAAAGCATGCACATCGTCAGCAGCACTTCACTTGGTTTATATTAGGTTACAGGTTACATATGCATAAAGTTAGACAAAGCCCCTATACATATTTATTACCTATCCCCGCTTTGTATTATAATGAGTTCAAAGTTCATTTAAATATGCTCGCGCAAGCGCAGTGTCTCAGATTAATTGTGGGCAAGGGTCCCAGTGATTAATGAGGGTGAAATCGGTAGTCTTCCTCACGATGAACTCTTCACCCTGTTCCCTTGCGCATGCTCCCTTGGTTCTTGGTCCAAGTCCAAGCCTGAGAACCAACTTGTACCTGTTCGGGGTCCGAGGGCAGGATGCTCCGTCACACTCAGTAGTTTTTCTCAATTATTTGGCTCTCCTCTCTATCCTCCCCGATACTAGGTAGGCACAAAATCATTAAGCGAATAATACATTGTCTTCAGCAGGCAAATCTTAGTAAATCATTATCCAATCTCTGGCCTTCTAAATCAGCTCAAAAGTTATTATTATCCAGCTTCTAGTTCTCTTAAATTAATAATTTCTATTTTACCCTAAATCAAAACCACACCTATGCTGCCCTTACTGAAGAACAGTGAAAGGAAGAAGTAAAATTGCTTCTTACAGTGACTAGGACTAGGTATAGATAAAGTTGGCATCGTTTCAGTTCAGGATGTTAGATCAGCTAAGGAATCACAGGAGTAGATTTGATTCCACAGAACTCAGGAAAGTATGCATGAACTTTTAGTTCTGTGACCTATAACATGATCAAAGACTGTGAAAGGGAGCTAGGAGATTTGTTTTGTAAGGCTCATCACATTGATACTGTAGTGGTTTGACCTTGGCCAGCAACTAAGTACCCACCAGCTGCTTCCTCACTCCTTCCCCTCCCTGAGCAGTATGGGGGAATCAGGTCAAAAGGAAGAAACTACTTGTGGGTTAAGATAAAGACAGTTTAATAAGTGAAGGAAAGAGAAAAAAAAAGCACCAAGTGATGCAAAGGCACTTGCTTGCCACCTCCCAGAAGTAGACTGATGCCCAGCCAGTATCTGAACAACCACTACTTTGGAAAGACTACCCCATCATTTTTTTATTGCCGACCATGATGCTATATGGCATGGAATATTCCTTTGGCCAACTCAGGTCAGCTGTCCATACTGTGTCCCCTCCCAACTTCTTGCCTACTTGCTGGTAGGGCAGAGTGAGATACAGCAAAGAACTTGACATTTTGCAAGCACTGTTCAGCAATAGCCAAAATATTGCTTAGTTACCAAGACTCATTTGTTGATAAATCCATATCATAGCATCATACTGGACAAGCTCCCAACAGGCTGAAATGAAGAAAGTTAACTCCATCCTAATCAGACCCAATATATAAAATTACTGATGCATTTAAGATATTCATTGGTATGTTATCAACAGCAGTTTAGTCACAAATCCAAAACATAGCACCATATAGGCTGCTATGAAGAAAATTACCTCCATCCCATATAGATCCAGTACAGATTCAAATTTTATTTTTCTTTTGCAAATCTCTTTCACAGCTGGTGAACATCTTTAAAATCTAACTTTATGCATCACCTAAATGATAATGTAGTAGCAGCGGCCTGCTGCAGCCATCCCAACCTTAATAACAGCTCTGTTCCCATAGGAAAGCCCATACCAAGGATTAACACCAGACATAAACACCTATACGAGAATGCTTTGATCTACCCAGAAAGCTGGGTGGATGTGTGAATGTGTGCGTGCGTGTGCGTGCGTGTGCATGCGTGTGCATGCGTGCATGCGTGTGTGTGTGTGTGTGTGATAAGAGAGCAGAAACGTTGCTCTATGGGTGCTTGGTTTTGTGTGGTTGTTTTGTCTTTCCTGCTGCCACTGATCCCAAAACTTGTACACAGAAGAAACACATAAATACTGAAGTGTGTATAATAAAGACTGATCCTGCCAGATGAGAGCAGAGGTCTGTGTTATTATTTGTCAAACTGCTGCAAAGGCGCTCGTACCAGGACTTCACCAGTGAATCTCCGGTGGCAGCTCCGCGTTCAAACCAAGCTGCGTGTGTAGGGGATGCCCGACCCTTCGTCTCTACTTGCTGGACAGGTGAGATGTGAACGCAGAACTATGGGACAGGCTACGTCCCACAAGCATAAGTTTTATTTAGAAATTTTACAAAGAATTTTAAAAGAACAGGGATTTAAAACCCCGACAGTTAATTTAGCCACTTTATTAGTATGGTTGAATAAAATTCTAATGTATTTCCCCCCCCCCCCCACAGTTCCTACAATGCTAAAGTGTGGGAAAACATGGGAGTTGAGTTAGAGGTACAGAAAGAGCAAGGGTGACCAGTCACGGATGATATGTAAGTCACATGGAAAACTGCATACTGCTTTAAAAACTTTGCAGCTTGCTGAGCGCCCTGTTGCAGATATTTTTCCTTTTGATCCTGTTCCTATCAAGCCGGAGAAAAAGCCTGATTTTTATCCTCCTTTAACTCCCGTAAAAATTCAGCTGCTGTGTTTTCTACTACAGCTCAAGTGTTAGCTAACTCTTATCCTCCTCCCACGATTCCCCTACCTGATTTACTGCTGCAATCCCATGCACCTCCAACATTAATAGAGGGAGATATTCCCATGTTATTGGCTATGCCTGTCAACTGTCAGCCTAAGAAACCCCCTCACTATGTACAACCTCTGATACTACCCCCTGCCTCCATACAGATGATCTTGTGGTCCTTATGGGAGAGGACAGAGCACAGGATGCAGATGCAGTACCAGTGTGTTGGTTTTGCTTGGCCCAGTTTTTGGTAGTGGGGGGGCCACAAAGATAGCTCCGGGGAGAAGCTTCTGGAAGCTTCCACCATGCCCAGCAGAGCCAATCTCTGATGGCTCTGACTATTATGGACATGCCACTGGCCAACTCACAGAAGCACTCCAGTGTCGCTGTTGAACCGCTAGCAGAGAGAAGAAGTCCAGGTTCAAAGTGTGGCATAAAGAAAATATTTTATTATTTTGATTCCAACTTATATAGACTTTCAAAGGTCACCCAGATTGGTCAGTTCGAAACCTCCCCCTAGGCCGATTGGCCAGGCCTGAACTGTCCACATCTCGAGAAACTGTTTTAATAACATCCAAACTTTATCTTTGTTTATAAAAACACAGGAAGAAGAGAGAAAGAATTCTCACGGGAAAGGTCTGTGCTAGCCACACTCCAGCAGTTTGCTGTGCTTTGGGCATCTCCTTTCAGCCAAAACCCAAACTTTCCCTCTTCTCCTTGCATTTGCGCTTCCTGCTTTTCCTCCCCTTGGGGAGCAGGAGCATCCATAAACTTCTGCACTATGTTGCATAAAGCAGTGGTGGCGAGGGGGCAGGCAGTCCCCTGCAGCCGCTCCATGCTCCACTTGGGGCCGGGAGACTTGGACACCTGCACCACGCGGCAGGCCCCAGGGGGCCCCTCCAGGGCCTCACAGCTCAATCTGTGAATGTTTTTTTCAAAGTACCTTTTAATTAGTGAAACTGAGTTGTATTTAATTTGTTTCCAGTTTCCACAAAGAGAAAGCATTGCACCGGAATAAAGGAGAAATAACAATAATAATAAGAAATTGTATGATAAGAAAGTTGGGCAGGGGAACCAAATGAAATAACATCTGTGTTAAAAGCAACAGTAAAACCCCCATTAACCTGGGTAAAATTCCCTTAATAAGAATTGCTGGGGTGCCTGAAATTCAGTAACATTGGAGGAGTAAACAGAAGTTGGCTAAAATCCAAAGCAAAATGTTTCTGGCTTGGGTAACCTGAAGCTCCTTTCCCCCCCTCTTCTCACTATTACTGCATAGCCTGATATTCCACAGGTTTTCTAGTTTTGCTGGATTTCACTAGGACAGAATACTTCTCCTGGAGAGCCCGTATTTTGTATACTTTGTCTCTTTTCTGAGGTTACAGGTTACAACAATTTTCAATCCAAATCTCTGAAAGGAAAACCCACTATATAACTTAAAATTGAAGGGTTATCTTTTACAGGAACTACATTTTTTCTGAAGCTGTCTCAGAATTAATGATTTTTCTCCTGCGTGCAGACTGCTGACATCACTGGAATCACAGGCCTACAAGTAAGAGGTGAACTTGATAACATCAACATTGAAACCATAGGGTAAAATTTATGGGTTTTGTACGTAGCCCAGTTGTTCAAAGAGCGGAGCATGTTGGCACCAGTCCAGCAAAGTATTTAGAGGATGGCTGGGACTCCTAATGTGCCAACAGAACTCCAGAGTTGTTTAGGTAGACTAGTGGCCTTGAAAGGGATAAGCTAATTAAAGGCAAACCAGCTAGTACAAAAATAATGACAGGCAGCACACATATTTTCTTCTACTAGTACCTGGAATGCAGCTATTTTTTGTGGTCCCATAGAAATCAAGGAAGTAGCATTTATTGCGTGATTTTCAGGCTATCCCTAGTCATAAAACCCATGGGCGCCCTGTAGCCAGGCACCCCAAATCTTCCTTTGTTGCCCGGGATTGGAACTTGTTATTGATTTAAAAGACTGCTTTTCTACTATCCCTTTGCATCCTGATGATCAGGAGTATTTTGCCTTTTCTGTCCCATGCGTTAATATCATTGTATGGTGCTCCCTCAGGGGATGATAAATAGCCCTACTATTTGTCAGCATTTTTGTGGCCAATGCCTTGGCCCCTGTGCAGGCCAGGTATCCTCAAAACATAAGTTTTCATCGTATGGATGATATTAAAATCATCACAGTATTATATAATTATTCCCTTGATGTTTTGTCCTTAAATATTTATATCCCATTGTCTTGGAGTGATGTTATGATAATCCTTTATCCCCTATCGTTGGCTTATATGCTCAAAAAAATGTGGTCCTGTCGCTTTAACTACGTTCAGCCGCAGAGAGAAACGCGGGTTGTTTTGAAAACTTTTTCCCCAAGCCTCGCTTCGAGGGAGGATTCTTCGCTCGGCAGAGACTGCGCGCTGTGACGGCTGTCGGAGTGGGCTCTGTTCCGGTTCTTTTTTTTCTTTTCTTTTTCATTTTCTTTTTTTTTTTTTTCTTCGTTTGGACCACTTTTCTTCGATCTGCTTTGTCGCCCGAAGACCCAAGGGACCCAGAGGACAGCAGAGCTCTCGGGAAGCTCCACCCGGCCCCGGGGAGGGCCCCGGAGGAGAGGGGCTGTGTCTGAGGAAAAGGACTTTTTACTCAGGTTTAATAACTCCTTTTCACCTTGGTTTTCCCCTTCCCCTGTGCCTTGCAGGGCACTCTGCGTGGTTTTGTTAAATAAATAGTTTTTTCTTCACTTCCATCTAAGAGGTTCTGTTGTGGGTGGGGGAGGGGGTGTCGGGGCCCTTCGCTCTCGGAGGAGAGAGAGTTTTATCATTAATCCAGGACACCCATTAGCTTTAATACTCCAAGTTCAAATCTATTGTACTGGCAATCACAAAAAGCTGTCTTATGATCTACAAACTGAGCAGGTTTTAAATGTAATTTGCCAAGACATACAAAGTAGTCATTTTTCTGAGTAAAGCTGCACGTTGAAAAATCCTGGCAAACTTATGCTTATACCAGAAAAGTACTGACTGTGAACAGGCATTTTCAATAATGTTTATAGTTACCATAAGCTATTATCAAAAATAAATTATGTAAAATCACAAAGTATTAGCCACACCTTTATAATCTTTCCAATAAATCCTGCCCTCAGCCCTCTAGAGTTCCATGTTGCTGCTATTTCATTTACAAATCAGTTGCTCACTTGCATATCGTTCACTGATGTTTAACTATTGTGTGACAAATTATCAGTAACTTTCTGGTGATGATGGAGTCACGATGAGTTAAATTCTGTTCTATCTGAAACCTTTAAAGGGACACTCTCAACTTTGAATCTAGTCACTGGAGAAGAAGTGAAGTCAGAACTCTGGCTGTTGCTCTTAACTTCCACTGACTTTTGTCCTCCAGCAATTAATGCTTTTTCCCCGTTGCTATGCAAGTTACTCAAACTTAAGGGTACTAGTGCCTACAGAGGGCTCTGTGCCTAAAGTAGCCATGTGCACAAATTGAGCCTAAAATTTGCTTTTGCCAGTGCTTAATCAATAATAAATTGTTGTTCAGACAAATAATTTAGCTTGTAGTTGATAATGTCCCTTTTAAATATCATAGACTGGGAGTTGTGACTTGTGTTTGTCTATGTAGCAATACATAATGCTGTTAGAGTGTGTCATTCTTGTGTTGCTAACTGATTCCGTTACCTCAGTGTCCTGGATTAGAGATAAAATTCTCTAGGTGGAGAGCGCTCCAAACAAACGCCTCCTCCGAAAGCCAAGGGCTCTGACACCCCCTTCCCCCACCCACAACAGAATTTCTTAGATGAAAGTGAAAAAAAACCTATTTATTTAACAAAACACTCAGAGTGCCCTGCAAGGCACAGGGGAAGGGGAAAACAGGGGAAAAGGAGTTATTAAATCTGGGTAAACAGCTGGTGAACTTTAGTGTCCTTTTCCTCAGACGTAGTTTCCCCTCTCCGGGGGTCCCCGGGGGGGGCGCTAGGCGGAGTTGCTCCAGTAGCTCCCTGGAGGATTCTCGTCTGCCATCCTCCGGGGCTCCTTGGGTTTTCTGGGTGAGAAAGCAAATCGGAAAAAAAAAAAGGGTCCAAAAAAAAAAAAAAAAAAAAGGCAAAGAAAAAAATCACAGGAACAGAACTAGCAACTTTGACAGCCGTCGCAGCAGAAGTCTCCGGAGAGTGCTTTCCTCCTCCGAGCTCCCCCGCAGAGAGGCTTGGGAAAGAGTTTTCAAAACAACCCGGGCTTCTCCCAGCTGCTGAATGCAGTTAAAGCTACAGGACCACATTTCTGAGCATACAAGCTAACGATGGGGAATACAGGATTATCATAACATCACTCCAAGACACTCAGATAGATGATCCAAGTTCTTTATAATTACTTCAGTAACTTGTGAAAGTTAAAACTCTGGCCATCTGGGTACTTAAACTGGCTTGCTATATGGCATTACTACAGAAAATTCTCAGCTAACAGCTGACATATAGGGTGACAGAACAATCTACTTAGAATGGATTTTTTTCACCAAATACACCTAAGAAAACGATCACTAACCTGATAGACCTCTGTGTATCTTTAATTAGGATTCATTTACCACTGTTTCTTGACAAAACTCAGACATTTTTTCACACAGCATTGGCAGATTTTGTGGGACAAATTTTCTTTCTCTTTACCTCCAGTAAAACTGTTGCAGAATGTTGTTCACTTGCCTTTAACACTAACAAGCTAATTTGTGCCGTAGCCTGTTGTGATAAAAGCTGCAGGTTCCCCACCCATTCCTTCCTTAATGTGTTTACCCATGGCCTATTGTCCTGCTTTCCCCACCCCACGTGGTCCTGGCCACTCCCTTGGGTTTTCCCTATTGGTTCCTGTACCCTAACTCCGCCCATGTACTGCCCCTGTGCCCAGAGATTTCTGGCTATGTGCTGTCCCCGCCGCCTCTGTTTCCCTAGAAATCTCCTCACTCTCCGCCATGTTGTTGTCTATGCTCATGCGTCTATGCATGTAGATCTCTGTGCACATGGGTCTGTGCACGTGAGGTCTTCGCCCATGAGGCATCTCTGCCTCTGGGAGGTCTTTGGCCTCTGGGGCACCATGTGAATAAACAGCTTCCATGGACACCGTGTGTAGACCCTCCTCAACTCCTTTACTGCCGCCGGTTGTGGAACAGCAGATGAAACCAGAGGTAGCCTTTCGGCTCCCCGGCCGGGTAATGCGCGGTGACCAGCCCTCAGAGGGAGAGTTTGGTGCACTGAGGCACCTACCCAGGCTGGGCAGAGATGCTCTCCGGTAAGGTCTGCTATAACATCCTCTAAACCGCAACAGTAGCCCTATTCCTGGTGCATGGAATGTTTTTTATTGACAGATCAGGATGCATAGCGAAGGCAGTCATTACATGGCAGGAAGATCATGAATGGAATTATGCAATAAATCAAACAGGTGGTTCTACTCCACAGATTGAACGTTGTGCGGCAGTGTTAACTCTGAAGATTTTTACACAAGAAGCAGTCAATATGATTAATGATTCCAAATATGTTGTTAATGTCATAATGTGAATACACAGAACCTTTATAAAGGAAATTAGCTGTAAGACATTATTTGATGCTACATATATACATTCCTTTGGTCGTTTGCAGCTTGTTCATGTTACCATTGATTACTTAGCTAAAAATAAATGATAAAGCTAAACTGGCTGCCTTAAAAACTTTCACATAACCTTGTGTAGTTATTTGCAAGAAATGTATCATTTCAAGAAATTTTCCCACCTGATATTAATAAAGGCTTGTTTGTAGAATATTTTAGGGAAACACTACTAGTCAAGGCCTAGGCTCTGGCCAAGCCCTGGCCCTGGCTGGTTGGGAAGTAGGCCATCAGACCCAGGTGTTTCTGCACTAAAAATGTAATCAAGTCACTTTGACTTGCTGATTTGGGCTCATAAAAGCTGTACCCCCTTTCGGGGTAAACTTGAAAGCCTTACCTGGGAAAGGTTCTCCAGGTCCTCACTGTAAAATGGGGCTCTTGCAGACTCTGGATAATGGTAAAGTATTTAGGCAGTTGCTGATGTATCTTTCTAAATAAGTATCCTTTTTCTCATGTAGTAATGATTAAATGTATTACCTTGCTTTTTTTTGTTTGGTGCTAAAGCTGAGCACATAGTAAGCTTCTTGTTTTATTACATATACTGTTTCACTTTTGTGTTGCTTTAATGTTCATAGTAAGAGAAGCACATGTTATTTAAACAAAAAAGGGGGAAAGGGTATGCATGTGTTCTAATTGCCAACAAGAAGGACCTTTACAGCTCTACTACGAGACAATAACTTGTGCTGTTTCTTTTGCTGATTTCTTAGGGAAAACCTAATTTCATGTACCATTTCACACATTCCTTCAGGCTTTGAACTCTCTCCCACTAAGTGTTAACTCCTTTTGTCGTCTTAGCCCCAATTCCAAATACCGCAACCATGTTTATTATTGTGTTGGTTTGAAAACAAACCAGTGGGAGATCACAAGTCCAGATTGAAATTAAAAATAAGTCAAATAATACAAGGAAAAGCACTGACAAAGTCAGATACAACCTAACACCCTGTTAGGGTGGTAGTAGCAGTCCAACTGAAGTAGTCCAGTTGAAGCGGTGATCCTGTGAAGGTCTAGTCTCCAGCTGAAGATCCAGTGGTAGCTCTTGTCCTCTGGGAACCCAGTAGACCGGGCTACCTCAGGCAGTTCCAAGGCCAGGTTATATCCAGGTGGGAACACCTGGCTCCTCCCTCCTGGGCAAAGCATCCCACAATGGGATGAGATAAGTCCATGAATCACACGGTGGGTCCCTGATGGCCCATTGCCTGTCATCCGGAGTGGGTCATTAGCAGGTGATAGCAGCTAACGGCCCACAGCTGGTGGTAATAGAATACTTAAACACATCTATATTGCAACCTAGGACAATTATTCATTGTTCTATTGACTTATTTTCAGACCTTTTAGATGCCACTGCATACTCTGGTGAATCTGCAAGGGATATCACCACCTTCTCCGTGCATTTGCAACAAAGGGTCAGCCACAGAAAATTCACACTGATAATGGCCCTGCTTATCAATCTAATTCTGTTGCTATGTTTTTACAGACCTGGGGTCTTTGCCAGTTCTTTGGAATTGCCCACAACCCCCTCCTCTCAGGGGCTTGTGGAACAGATGAATTGCACACTCCTACATCGGCGCGTGGAACTATGGATTCCTGTGAATCTTACATGGGAATGGGAAGAAGAGTTAAGAGTCATGTATCTAAAACACTCGTTTTTAAAGGAGTCCAAATGAACTAAGAGATTTATTGCTTGGCTTATTGCCTACTATTGCTATTGCTGCCTTAACAGAATCAGTAAAAACAGCTCATGAAGTTAGCTCTGTAATGAGTAACTTCACAGAGGAGCTACAAATGCAAGTAGCAATTGATCAACAAATACTGTCACACTTAGATGCCCTTAAGGCTGCCTTGCTATGGGTAGGAGAAAAACAAGATGCCCTAAATACTCACTTATGCCTTCACTGTGATTGGCAGCACACTATTGCTAACGTGTGTAACCCCTGAAAAATGGAACAGCTCTGAAACTTCCTGGGATAAGGTGAAGGCTCATTTAAAAGGCATTTTCTATAAATATGGATAGAAACATAAATGCATTAAGAGATAGCATTAGAAAACAGTCTCAAAAGCTTCAAACCATGTCTGCACAGAACTTCTATGATACACTCGCTCACAGCTTTACCTGGCTTAACCCAAAAACTTGGTTTGAGTGACTGAATTTATGCATATGGCTGTTTGGAGCTTAGGGGATGGGTCTTCTTTTGTTATTCTCATTACAGGACTTCTGATAAGCCTTTAGATTTTTGTCTTGGATGTGCTTTGGAGTCCTTGATATCTCACTTAAAAAGCATACCCATGCCATCTGTTTTCATGGATGTGTTATGAAGCTCAGAGAAATATTTGTGAAGTGTAATTAAAATTCAAATCTAAACTCACCAAAAAATGAGAATTGTAATGAGTTCTTGTTACGAATGGAGACAGGGGGTTTATAGATTTCTGCCAGTTGCCTAGGTCTGTGAAAACTGGCAGTTAACCTATTTGGAGCGACTAGCACCCCCAGACCCAGTCTTGTTCACAAGTTCTTTAATAATGGCCGATTTGGGTCTAATATAAAATGGATTATTGTTTATTAGACACGAGAAATAACAGAACAAGGAGCTAAACAAATTATATACTACACAATACAGGAAAAACTACAAATAGCTAAACAAATTATATAGTACACAAAATAGGAGAAACTACGAATAGCTAAAAATGCAGCGTGCAAAAAGTACCTATTATTGTTATTATTATTGCTAGCAAAGGAAAAATACAATTTAGGAAACCAATGATCTTACCAAAATCCAATTTTGGTGCTGGGATGCATCAGAATCCTCTCTCAATCCTTAGGAAGTTACCACAGAGTTGCGTCCAGACTCTGGGGAGAGGCTTTCTCACGCTCCAGTGTCCGTGTAGAAAAGCTTCTACCTTTGTGAAAATTAGTGTGTCTTTTATAGTATAGAAGTGTGCCTGCTTGGTCACATATGCACTTTTTGTTTCTCTTTTCACATCCTCTCTCCATACCAAAATATGAATTCAAGGTTAGAGGTCTTAGACTTTCAGGCGCTAAGAGATAACCCCTGCCAGGCTGTTGACCCCAACAGGGTTATCTATCTTCTGCCATTGAGCAGAAGGAGGGGGAGGATGACGTCCTGCCACAGTTCTGTTCCCTTCAGAGTTGTGCTCAACCTGTGTGGTGGGTCAACCTCGGCTGGCCTCCACATGCCCACCCAGCTGCTCTCTCACTTCCTCTCCTCAGCAAGACAGAAAGAAAATAAGATGAAAAAACCTCACAGGTCAGGATTAGGACAGGGAGACCACTCACCAATTACTGTCACAGGTAAAACAGACTCAACTTGTGCAAGACTAATTTCATTTATTATCAATTAAAAATAGAGTAGGATAGTGAGAAACAGAAAAAAAAATTTAAAAACACCTTCCCTCCACCCTTATTCTTATTCCCAGGTTCAACTTTACTCCTGGCTCTTCTATGTCCTCCTCCTCCACCAAGTGGCACAGGGTGATGGGGAATGCGGGTTGCAGTCAGTTCATAAAGCTTTTTCTCTGCCACTCCTTCATTCTTGCACTCTTCCTCTGCTCCAGCATGGGGCCCCTCACACATGAGACAGTCTTTCACAAACTTCTCCAGTGTGGGTCCTTCCTGGAGGCTGCAGTTCTTCATGAACTGCTCCAGCATAGATCCTTTCCACAGGGTACAGTCCCTCAGGAACATGTTGCTCCAGTGTGAGTTCTCCATGGGGCCACAGTTTCTGCCAAAAAACTTGCTCCTGCATGGGCTCATCTCCCCAGGCCACAGTTCCTGCCAGGAGCCTGCTCCAGCACAGGCTTTCCACAGGGTCACCGCCTCTTTCAGGGCACATCCACCTGCTCTGGTGTGGGGTCCTCTGCAGGCTGCAAGGCGGACATCTGCTCCATCATGGCCCTCCATGGGCTGCAGGGGGTCAATCTGTATCACCATGGTCTTCTCCACAGGCTGCAAAGCAATCTTTGCTTCGGTGCCTGGAACACCTCTTCCCCCTACTTCTTCACTGACCTTGGGCAGGCTTACTTATCTCACATTTTTCTCACTCCTCTCTCTCACAGCTGCTGTGTAGTGTTTTTTACCCTTTCTTAAATAAGTTATCACAGAGTTGCCACCAACATCGCTGATTGGCTCAGCTTTGGCCAGCAGCAGATGTGTTTTAGAGCCAGGTAGAACTGGCTCTGTTTGACATGGGGGCAGTCCTGTCTCTTCTCATGGAGGTCACCCCTGCAGCCTGCCCCCCCCCCCGCCAACAAAGCCATGCCATGTAAGTCTAATATACCCTGTTAGATATTTTATAGGATTTAATGTTCAATAGCTTCTTTATAAGCTTGAGGAGCTATATAAAAACCTGACTTCGATACTGTCTGGTTTTATATTTTTGTGTTGGAGATTATTAGCAAAAAGGTTATGTATCATTGAATAGGTACTTTGATGTATGCACATAAGAATAAATATATAAATATAATGCTGTTTTTATAAGCTTTAAAATAGGCAGATGTCGCTGTTGAACCAGTAACGGAGCGAAACTCCGTTAACAGCACACACAAAGTCAAGCGGAGAAGAGACTTTATTATGAAACATCTGAGTTTTATAGTATAGAGAAAGGCATTCGGATTGGCCAACAATCACCCACCCCTCAGGGTGATTGGCAGAGGTGTCTCAACATCCATTCCAAAACATTCTCTGTTCCCATAGTGTTTATCTTATGTTTTCTCATATCTAATGAGAAAAGGAAAAATTTCCCATGAAATCTGTACATCTGTACATCTGTGCATCAGTACAGTCACAGCTCCCCCCTTTTTGTTTAAAAACCAAAAGGCATTGCTTGTGATCCTCTGTAAGTCCCTTGAAGAAGGGAGAACAAACTCAGCATAAAGGATCTGCTTGGTAATGACCAGTTACCAAACAGAGCCTAAATTGAATACCGATAAGGGGTCTGCTCGGTAGTGGCCAGTTACCGAACAGAGCCCAAACCAGATGCTGATTTAAGGTGGACAGAGAGACTCTCCAGCAATACCATGGGTGATGCATCTATCAAAACTTAATTCTATATCACAATTCTATCAAAATTAATTCTAAACATGGCTTTCAAAGTCCTTGCTTTCTGACTCGATAATAAAAGAAACTTAAAGTTCAGTCTCTGCTTGTGGAAGGACCGCCTTCCTGATGGCCAATATCCTGGCCATCATTAGAAGGATCATTTGGTTGATGTTCTGCATTCTGGTTATCATTTTGAGGTTGCCTGTTCTGTCTCTGGAGCCACAGGTCAGGGCGAATGCATGTTGCAGGCAGCCATTGTACCCCAGTATCTCTGGAAATGCAAGCATACCCACGACCCCAAGCAATAAGCTCATGCGGGCCTTCCCAGGTGTTAGTAAGTAGGTTCCGTACCCAGACCTTTGCCTGGGGCAAGTGCATCTCACCTGACGACTGCGATGAGAGAAAATGGTTCAAGATAACAGGATTATTTGAATTCGGTGGCACTGTGAGATGACTGATTGTATACAAAGGTTTTTCCAATCGGCTCTGTGGGGTTTCCCCATGCATTCCCCCTTTTTGCTTTTCCAAAACATGCTTCAGAGTACCATGAGCGCGTTCGACAATGGCTTGGCCAGTAGGAGAATGCGGAATACCGAATTTATGGTCTACACCCCATACGTGCAAAAACTTTTGCGAGGTGTAGGCAGGACCATTATTGGTTTTCACAGTAGATGGCACGCCCAGGACCGAGAAAGCCAATTTCCAATGGGCAATGACATCACGGCTCTTTTTTCCAGTATGAGCAGATGCCCACACGGCTGAGGAGAAAGTGTCAATAGACACGTGCACATATTTGAATCGGCCAAATTCAGGGATGTGCGTCACATCTATCTGCCAGAGCTGCAAGGCCTTTAGGCCTCTGGGGTTTACCCCCGGTGGCAGAGGTGCAGCAAGTCCATGGCAGTCAGCAGAAGCGCTGACAATGTCACGAGCCTCAGTTGGCATCAATTGAAACTGCTTCTGCAGGGTATGTGCACTCTGATGAAAGAAATTTTGCGATGCCTTGGCTTGTGCAATTTTGTCAGGCTGAGGTGCCACCCATGCAGGGTTGGCTAACATGTCAGCCCTGGCATTGCCTTCTGTTATAAAACCTGGTAACTTGGTGTGGCTTCGAATGTGCAAAATGTAATATGGGTGCACTCAAACTTGAATTGCATTCCACAAAGTTGGCAATAGCGAAAACAGAGCCATATTACTGACTTCTTTTAGAAGTGAACAATCTAAACGTTTAGTTAGACTCTGCGTAAGCAGAGTCAGTGACCAAATTCAAAGGTACCTGAGAGAACCGCTGAAAAGCTATGGCAACTGCCTTCAATTCGACCAGCCGAGCAGAGCCTGACTCGTGGCCTTTCAGCACCTGCCACTCAGATCCCTCCTTCAAGCTAACAATGGCCTTTCCTGTTTTCCCAGAACCGTCTGTGAAGACGGTGGGTCCGTGAACTGGCACCCGACTATTCTTTGGCCGCAAAGTGAAACTGGTTGAATTTGCCAACTGCAGCAATTTGTGGCTGGGCAGGTGGTAAGCAATCTGCCCTGAAAAGTTTTGCAGTGCACTTTGTAAAGGAGTGCTATTAGCAAGGCTCCATTCAAAGCTGTCCCGTGACACCGGAACAACAATCGTTGCAGGATCCGCTGCCATCAATTGTAAACACCGATGATGGCATTTAATTATTAGACAAGTGATCAATTCGAACAATGTGGGTGCTGTCTTTTTTGGCTGATGGGACAAAAAGACCCATTCCAGGATATGCAAAGGGTCATCCCATTGTTTGTTCCACTGGCCAACGATACCTGTAGGATGGAGGTCTGGAGCAGTAATAAAAACAGTGATATCAATAGAAGGATCCACTCGATAAACCTGATGAGCAGAAACAGCCTGCTGCACCTCATTCAGCACTCGTCGCGCCTCAGGAGTCAATTGCCGAGGTGAGTTTAGATCAGAGTCCCCCTTTAAAATATTAAAAAGCGGGGAAAGTTGTGTGGTGGTTAGTCCTAAATAAGGACGTAACCAATTGATGATACCCAGCAGTTTCTGGGCATCATTCAGGGTCTTAATAGAGTCCAAGAATTGCACCTCTTGATGTTGTATAGTTTGATCCAAAATTTTGACTCCCAAATATTTCCAAGGAGGCTGCTGTTGAACTTTCTCCGGAGCCACTTGCAACCCATAGGAATGCAGGGCAGCTAGCAATCGAGGCTGTAACCTCTGCAGCTCGTCCTGCGTAGATGCTGCCACCAGGATATCATCCATATAATGGTAGCAGAATGCCTCAGGAAACTGCTCACGGATTCTGGACAAAGCCGGAGCGATGTACCATTGAAAGATAGTCGGGCTATTCTTCATGCCCTGCGGTAACACTTTCCATTGAAATCTCTTTACAGGCTCAGCATCATTAATTGCAGGCACGGTAAAGGCAAATTTTGGTCTGTCATTGGGGTGCAAAGGAATTGGGAAAAAAAGTCTTTCAAATCAATGATCAAAATTTCCCCACCCTGTGGGGATCATTGTGGGTGAGGGAATGCCAGGCTGCAAGCTCCCCATACTTTCCATGACTGCATTAACTTTTCGGAGATCTTGCAACAGTCTCCATTTCCCCAGTTTTTTCTTAATTACAAAAACGGGGGTATTCCAGGGACTAGTAGAAGTCTCAATGTGTCCCTGTTGCAATTTCTCCTGAACCAGCTGACAAAGGGCGACTAATTTCTCTTTTGGCAGGGGCCACTGCAGTTCCCATATGGGTGTTTTGGTCAGCCATCGCAGAGATAGTGTAGAATATGGTGCGCCCTTGCACACAGTGACCCCTATCAAAAATTTGTCCCAATCTGCACCCCCCAGGCTGCCAACACGTCCCGCCCCCAGAGGTTAACTGGAGCCGAAGCAACATAGGGCCGGATTGTGGCCGTGTGTCCCTCTGAGTCTTTCACCAACACAGGTCATTCGCTCATGTGGCTCTGTGTGGTACCTCCCTAGCCCCGCAATGGCTGATCCCGCAGGGGCTAGAGGCCATGAAGGAGGCCATGAAGAGGAGGAGAGAATCGTTACATCAGCACCCGTATCAATCAAACCTTGGAGCCGAATCCGGTGCGGACGAGCTTTCGGCAGGATTAGGGTACATGTCATCTGTGGCCTCTGATTAGAAAGGTCTGCAGCCCAGCAGACCAGCGGAAGTCCCAGCGATTCAGTGCTGTTACCTCTGCAAACTAGTTGTTCTGTCCTGGGGACATAAGACTCAAAAGGCACTAATTGAGCAATGTGAGTCTTTTCAGTGAAAGTGGCAGGGGGATTTGACGTGGAAACCGTAGCGTGAATCTGGCCTGTAAAATCAGCATCTATAACTTCTGGGTAGACAAAAATCCCTTGGTGGGGGACATCAGGCCTCCCCACAAGCAGCGCACTGAATCCCTGAACTAGGGGTCCATGCGCATCCAAGGGAACCCTATGGGTGCTACCAGATTCTAGGACGACTGTCCTTGCGGTGTAGACGTCAACTAGGGCTGGTCCTTGGGTGCCATCTCCAAATTGACTGGATAGGCCTGTGCCATCGCCCTGTTCTGGGGGAACGTTTGCGTTGGAGGGCAACTACCCCTTTTTGCACTCCTCTTCACGTTTCTCAACAGAGGTCGACCATCTATGTGGTACTGAGACCTGCAGTAGTCTGAACCTGGCCTACCACACCTCCTGCACTGGGGAACCCCGTTCCCCAAATTTTCCTTCTGCTTTGATTTAACTCGTTTCCGTTTGTTCCCAGCCTTGGGCTGCTTTTGTCCACGGTCAGGGGGTACCCGGCCAGGCAGTAGAAGTGCAGCCAAGGCAGACCTCTTTTGGTTCCCTGATCCCACCTTAGAGCAAGCTTCTACCATTTCTGCGAGTGTAGGTTCCCCTGGTAGGGCATCTATGATCTTTTTACACTCATCGTTGGCATTGTCTCTTGCCAACTGTTTGCACAATATCTGTCTCAATGAATCATCCTCCACCTGCTTTTCCAGGGCTGCTGCTACCTTCTCTACAAAAGTCAGGAAAAGCTCAGACTGCCCCTGAGATATTTTCGAATACCGTGTTTTTGGGGCGGCCATGTGTATGGTTTTTTTGATGGCTCCCATACCGATCCTTTGGGCCTGCTCCAGGATCCGAGGATCCCAACTAGCTTGGATGTTGGTGCTAGAAAAAATTTGTTCCCATAAGGACATCCACCCCAACCGCATGTTTAGGGTCATCAGGAGACAAGTGCATATTCTTCATTGCATGTTTTTCAGCCATTTTTCTCCAGTTATTCTCAAAAACTGCATATTGCACGGGCTGAAACAGAACTTGACCCAAATGCTTAATATCAAATGGAGCAAGCAGGTCAGTATTTATCACTCTAATAATTTGCATAACTTCAGGGGGTCCAAGGTCATGATGTGCTACTTTTGTTTGCAAGTCTTGCACCACCTTCCATGCAATGACATCATAGCTGTGTTCCTGACCCGAATTCGGGGAGCCTTGAACACAGGAAAGGCTTGGGCATCACCTTGCGGGGGTGCTAGTATCACTTTGATCTGCTGGTACACCTCCTAGAGGTGCTGTAGCAGCTACCAGATTCCCTTCAGGGTCTCCTGTCAGGTCTGGCAACCCTAGGTTTTCTAAAAGATTCCAATTTCCCGCCTATAGCGAGCCCAACTTTACCGATTCCCAGAAACGCTGGGGGTTCCTTGGGCGCACCGTCACCGTACAGTCTGGGAATGTCCAGGGGCGGTTCTGAAGCAGGCGCTTCTTCCGCCGCCCTTCCACCGCAGTTTTTCGCCCTGGAGCAGGCACTTCATCTAATTCGCTGTCTGAGTCATCAGACTGGGGCTTCTTCGTGAGCCCTATCACGAATGACGGAGTCTGGCCAGATGCGGACATTGTGCCGAGAGACGGCACGGCGGCGGAGCTCGGCGTGGAGTGCAGAGAAGGCAGCGACACAGGTAGAACATTGGGGGCCCCCGCTGGTTGCACTGGCACAGCATCAGTTAAAATCGTGTGCTGCACCGGCACAGAAGCAGCCAGATTGGCATGCTGCACTGGGGTCACCTCTGCCACTGGAACTGTCGCCGGGACAGGAGTATCCTGCCCGGAATCCATCTGCGTCCCTGCCGTCACGTTCGCTGTCACCACGGATGAATCCCGGCCGCCTTCCGGGTTGCCGGAGCAGGCACTTCCAGGCCACCCCGCCCCGGGTGAGGGGGTCTCTCGCAAACAGGTCTCCACCAAGTCCTGGCGGATCCCAGCGAGCTTGGCCAGGATAGCCACTAAAAACCAGGTCAAGAGGAGGGGTGATTCCTGCGGAAAGCCAGATTTTTGTGCGGCTGGCGTTTGGGTGTTTTGTCCGGGAAGGACCGCGGCCGCTGTCTGGAAGGAACCAAACGGCGCATACGCGAGCCAATGGGAGGGGATTTCCTTCAGCTCAGGGGCACGGTTGCAGCCCGTAAAAGGCCACCCGGGGCAGTGCCGCTTGTGGTTCAGGCTGCAGCCGGTGCCAGGTCGCACAGTTTGTGCTAGCATCAGCATCCATGAGTCTGCGGTTTGAACGGACCGGACTGGGGTCCGGGTCCGTGCCCGGCCGCGCTGGCTGCTCCGGGCAAGGGGAGGGGCCGCAGAGTTTTACGGGGGAGCTGATGGCGGTGCGGAGGTAGCAACTGCAGAACCCTGCCGGTTCTGTTCCTGTTTCAACATCTCCGCCAGCTGATCCAGAGGATGTGGGTACTTAGGAGGGACATAGTCCCGTGGCAAGATATATTTGTGTTGGCGGACGCATCCGCCATGTCCGGGTCGGCCCAGGGCGGGGACTCCTCAAAACCGGCTCTCGTTAGCCGAGAGCAAGGAATCTAGACAGAGAGAGAGATCATCTTCCCTTATCCAAGGTTCTTCCTCTCTTAAGGAAACCTGATCCGCCTCCATGTGCGATATAAACGCACAGTTTTTGGATTCCCATACACCAACTCTCTCAAGAGCGCGCCCCTGACCCGCAGCCACAGAGCTGAGTCCACTTCCGCCTCCAACACTCTCCGAGAAGCCATGGCTCACAGCCCAGTTTAACAGGGC
>JAKEPQ010000182.1:0-48692 GCA_024500445.1 Entomyzon cyanotis | reverse complement strand
ATCAGCCAGGAGATTGGGTTTACGTCCGGTCGTGGAGTGAAGAACCCCTTCAGCCCAAGTGGAAAGGACCCTATCAAGTTCTATTAACTACTCATACAGCAGTAAAAACAACTGGTGGAGACTCCTGGATCCATTACTCGCAAATCAAACCAGCCCCAGACCCAGAAGAAACACTCTGGACAGTGCGACAAACAACTAATCCATTGCAGATAAAGCTGCAACGAAATCAGAGACGCTAAGATGAGAAATACTAAATGGTTTCTTTTCTATTTTCAGAATAATTTTGTCTGGCTAATTTTGTCTGGAATAGTCAACCATCCCAGCGAGGGCCTGAGACTGACAAACCTAAGCTCAAATCCCAGATAGGTAAGTGAGCGAACAAAGGAAGGTAGTGATATGTATTTTTCCTCTAACATGACACACATTGAACAAATACTACCTGACCCCTGGAAGAGAAACTCACACCTAAAACTCACGCAAGCTGTAACTCTGATAACAAACAGCAGCAACTGCTGGATTTGCTCTCAGTTTCCCACCCACTCAGACGAAAGTATACAACTAATGGGACTTCCCATCCCAAACACATTCTCCAATAGCTTTCTCCCAGTTGATGTAATGCACCTTTTTAAAGAAAAGGTAACACGCAACACCATAGATAAACAAATCCTATCAGTAAAATTAACAGCTATGAATGCCTCTTGTGTTCAGAGATGTCCAAAAAAATCAGGGGCAACCCCTCTAAAACAAACAAAGTCACCTAATTGTATGTCGAGAATAATGGTAAGAAATTACCCGAAATGTAATTCATATTTAAATGTAACAAATAAAAGTATCCTAAATTCACAATGGTGGCCTATTCCCGATAACATAGGATACTACTGGCTATGTGGGAATTCAGCTAGAAAAGCTCTGCCACCTAAATGGCAAGGAACATGCACTATTGGGACAGTGGTACCAGAAATAGATATCATTAGTAAATCAGAATTCCCCAAAAGACATCTGCGATCCTTTATTATGCGATATAAACGAACTCTAAATCCATTAATTGAAAAGTCCTCTGGGTTTGACAAGTTTATGAGAGGACTTGTACCATGGTTAGGAGTACCTGAATTAGAAAAGGCCATCATAAACATCTCTGGAGTTATTGAGCAAATAGAAAACCGAACCAGTGATGCAATTGGTGCTTTACAACAAGAAGTCACTAGCCTTTCTAATGTAGTCAAAGAAAATCGAATGGCCCTAGATCTGATTCTTGCTTCCAAAGGTGGAGTGTGCACAGTCATTAATACCAGCTGCTGTGTGTACATAGATCAGACCCAGAGAATACAAACTGACCTAAAAGAAATAAGGAAAAATTCTGAAATCTTTCAAGAGATCCAAAAGAACCAGGGAGTAGATATATTTGACTGGATTACATCATGGATTCCAAATCTGAATGCGATCATAAGAAAACTAATTGGCATTGCTATCATAGTTCTGACCTTAATAATTGGCGTATAGATCTTAATCCAAATTTGCAAATTAGGGTGTAAAACATTGTGCAAACTTAATAAAAACAAACTCATATAAAATTCTAAAGTTTAAGAAAGGTCTCTAAGGATGGCTGACTATTCCGAGAATAATTTTGTTTTGTTTTAATTTTTGTTATTTGAATTAACATAATTTAGATGATAAAATTAAGTGGAAGTGACCTTAAAGAAATTATGGTCACTTCCAAAGGGGGGAATTGTCAGAAACAATATAACTTTAGAAATTTTATTATATCTCTCTAGCTAGTTTTATTTGACTTTACCTAGGGAAAAGAGCTTTTCTTTAGTTTTTTTAAGAGATATAGTATCACCCTACGGAGATGGGATTAACATACCACGGATTGGGAGTAACCCCGAAGATAACCAGAAAGATAAAGACCATTAACAGAACATCTACAGGACATTGTGGCCACCCACTGAACATCCGCAGGTCATGGGGTTATCACAGACATTCACCAGATACCATCTCCAGGAGGGGTTTTGACTGTATAAAATTCGGGAGAAAATTCTCTGATGTTATGTGTTCTTGGAATACTTTCCTAGGCACATCCTGGCCAGCAAATAAAGTAATGCCTAATTCTCTATCACTTCAAATACAGTGTTAGAGGGTTTTTCTTATTTTCCCGCAGATTTCGGTGACACAAGTTGGCCCTCAAGAAGTCCAAGGTAGCAGTTTTGCTGACCCCCTCCCTTACTTCACTGAGAATCAAAAACTATCATTTCCTGGTCACTGTGTCCAAGACAGCCTCTGACCAGCACATCTCCCACTAGCCCTTCTCTGTCCATAAATAGCAGGTCTAACAGGGCACTGCCCCTGGTAGGCTCAATTACCAGCTGTGTCGGAAGTTCTCTTCCACACACTCCAGGAACCTCCTAGACTGCCTCCTCTCTGCTGTGTTGAGTTTCCAGCAGATATCAAGCAATTTTAATTTCCCCAGGAAAACAAGGGCTACTGATTATGAAACATCTGCCAGCCACTTGTAGAATGCTTCATCTGCCTCTTCATCCTGGTTGGGTGGTCTATAACAGACTCTGACCAGGATGTCAGCCTTGTTGGCCTTCCCTCCTGATTCTTACCCATAGGCACTCAACCTTATCATCACTATCATTGAGCTCCATACAATCAGAACACTCCCTAATATACAGAGCCATTCCACTGCCTTTCCTTCCTCGGCTGTCCCTTATGAAGAGCTTATAGTCATCCATTTCAGTACTACAGTCATGTGAGTCATCTGTGAGAGACTGAAATGGTTAATAGATTAAACATTGTTAAAATCACCAAAGGACTTTTGTCCACTGTAGCAAACTCTGCAAAGAAGCAACTGCTCATCTGCGACCACCAAAGCCCACCCCCTTGGATATTCCTCCTGATGGGAACTGGACTATGAGTTAAGAGCGGCTGTGTTGAAAATCAGTTCGGCTGGGGTGGCGGGGGTGGGGTGGGGGGGCGGGGGTGGCAGGGAGGGGCAAATTCTGCAAGGCTGGATGGTGTTTCTTATCATGGTAATTGCCCACTCTTACACAACTCAGTTGTAAAACTCCCCGCCCCCCTTCCCCACAGAAGGTCTGATGGGGCATCACTGGCTGAACTGTGCTGACATGAGGGACAGCTGAGAAGGGATCATAAACCATCAAAGACCTCCAAAGTGCCCCCCAGACCCATTCCTGAGGCCTTCCACCAGAGGACTACACGTGATCCACAAGTGTTGCCACAGATCCAGTCTGTTGCAAGAGAGTGTAAAACTTCCCCCGCAGACAGGGGAGGTACCTAGGTGTTCCCACCTAGCCTGGGCGTATTTTAACCCATTGGACTTTGTGTTTCATGGACTTTTTCCCCCACCCCAATGGATCAAGACCATCACTTCGACCAACGGACATCTAAGCTGCAACAATCAAGTCTTGTCACAGATCCATGGGTGGTGACCATGTATATTTCTACTCTTATCCTTTCTCTCTCTTTCTTTCTTTCTTTCTTTCTTTCTTTCTTTCTTTCTTTCTTTCTTTTCCCAATGCATTTTCTTAAGTGTAACTGTTGGAAAATATACCAGTTTAAAAATTTTGTATAACTTTAGTCAAAGGGTTTTGTTTGTCTTTGCCCCGGGAAAAGGAATTTTAAGTTTCTTTCCATGGCATTGTTCTACCAGGTGAGGTCTGATAAACCCAACATATCAACAGACTGGGAGTAACCCAAAAGATAAAGGGCCATTAGCAGAACATCAGCGGGACATCAGTGGCTATCTACAAACATCTACCCCAGACGCCACCTCCAGCAGGGCTGAAGACATCTGGTCCAGAAAGGACCGATAAGAAAATTGAAGAATGAAAAATCTAATTAACATCAGAGGCAAGGAGATTCGGATCCAATGGGAAAATGAATACTGGGCGTTTGCTCAACTTTGGACCAATGAACACTGACCCAATACATTTCTATTTATTTTGATTGTATAAAATATCTGAAAAAGCGGGTAAAAGCTATGTGTCATGGAATGATTCTCCCTGCACACCTGGGCTATGTGTGGATGAGATGATTTCTGTGGTACATCCTGGCCAGAACAACATCCTGGCCAGATAATAAAGTAATGCCTTGACTCTCTAACATTAAAAATGTTGTTGAAGTGTTTTTGTTTTTCCCGCAGTTTCAGTGACATAGCGATGATGATGATGATGAATGGCACAGACCCCCCCCCTTTGCAGGTGCACAGAGGAATTGCTTTATTACAAAAACCAGGGGTTTATAAGCAATTAGCTTGTTATTAGTTTACATTCTTGTTAACTTAATAAATCACCCATTGGCTGCATGCCACTTCCCTATCACCTCTCACGCAGTGTCCACGTGTCTTTCTGACCAATGAGGATTCTGATCATGTGTCTACACACAGGTGCTTTTATAGCTTCTTTTCTAGTTATATAACTTGTTTTTCACCTCTAGTTTAGCTGAGTCATTCCCAGAGTGCTTTTCTGGTTAGCCGAAGAAACAGGAATGAGCAAGGATTTTACAAAGGTAACAAGGCCCTCATTTTGTAAGGTTTTACTTATCTGCAACACTTAAGTAATATTTTTATGCTTTCATATTGCTATATTACTATAGATAATAATAGCTGTCAGGAAAATTAATCCACAAACACCAGAGGTTTATGTCCAAAAAGGAGACAGAGGAGTCCTGTAACTTTATTCATGAATAAAGGGAGAGGTCATGGGCATTTCCCATGGGGTCTCTCTCAAATTGATAGAGGACGCAGCCTCTGTTATCCTAATTACTGGCCGCAGTTCCCCTCTCTCTTCCCCCATTGGCTGAGGTACTCGAGAGGTACAGATTTCCCGGAACACCTAATTAATATACATCCCCCTCCTAATACCATCACCCCCAATACACATTCCCCTTTTCTTCTTCTTCTGGTGTCTCTGTTCTTGTAGTTCATTAACACAGTTTTGGATAAGTCAAATTAGGGAAATTCCTATGGAAATCCTACCCATTGTTTCTTCTATCTCTCAGTATCAATGTTATCTTACCAGCAGACTCAGGTCTTATCTTTACCAGTCATTTGCTTTTAAAGACACTCCCTTATTCCTTTCAATCCCTCCTCTTTTTATTTTCTCAGTAATTGTCTTTACAAACTTTAGTTATTATTGACTGGATTGTGTGTTCTTGTGTCTTTTTTGGTTTTGTGATTATTTGTAGTGACATGATTTTTTGTCCTTTTGTAGCCATTTCTGGATCAGTAGGCATGGCTACTACCTGCATCCCTTTGATCACATGCTGAATGAGCTGCACTAAGCAAGGGATCAAGCATGGTAAAAAGATTAGAGTTGCTATAGCACATAAGAGGAAAAAGAGCATTTGGTTTAACCCATAGACCACCAGGTAACCATGAAAACATGTCCCATTCCCATCCTTTCCACATTTGGACTGGGACGTGAGCTAGCTTTCTTATTCCCTTTGTTATTTGTTTCACCACTTTTCCATTGTCATCTATTTGCAAACAGCAGTTTGAGTCATTTAGTTTTCCACACATTCCCCCTTCTTCTGCTAATAGATCATCCAGTACCATCCAATGTTGAAATATCCCATTCCTCATCTGAGTGGATTGGTCAGCAAGAAGGTCAAGAGCTGTAGCTGTCTGGTTGGTTATCATTTCAAAGACAGCCTGTAACCTAATGGTCCGATTTAAATTATAAATGGGTTTTCTGGCACCTGATATTAATTCATTAGGATTCTAAGTGGCTGGTTCATAGTGTTGTATAATTTGCTCTGGTGACCATTCTTCTTTTCCCCCACTTCTGGGTGCTCCCTTTAGCTAGGGATGCATCTATTGACCACTTGTCTCTAATTAGATCATTGTATACCTTGATTCCTAACTGATTTCCCTGAACTTGTGGTAACAGAAAGAACAACGGTTTAATATACCCTACATAACATATTCCTGACCAGTTTGGAGGCAACCTGCCATAAGCATATTGGCCACAAATCCAATAATGCCCTTTCAAGGCCCAGGTTCAATTAGCAAAGGGGCCTTTCCAATTTTCATCAACAATTGGTGGGTCAAAATACAACTTTTTAACTGGGCCTAACAGTCCCCCAACAACAGTTGCCTTACCATAAGAGTCACAATATTTGCATCTCCATGCTCCTACATGAGGTTTTCACTTCCAGTTACATCCCAGATCTGTTTAGTTAGATCTGGACCAGAACCTACTAAAAAGGGTTCTGGTTCCATTCCGGTGTTGCCACTTCCAGTGATAGTCACGGACAACATGTGTCCTACTGGTAGAATTATCTCGGGGGCAGATTAAAAATAAATGGTGGAAAAACTTGTCCCTCCCCACTGCTTTACAGCCTTCAAAATTTCTTTGGTAATTATGGTAGGAACACCTTACCCAGCTACCATTAGTGAGCTTAACATGTGTTTGATTCCATCTGCCTTGATACTTGGAGCAATTGTAAGGAGGGCAGTTGGGGGCCCAAAAATATAAACCCAAAGATAAAGTCCAGTCACAAACACTTTTTCCTACATATACACCCCCTGTTCTGTTGAGACAAAAAAAGCCCTTTTCAGAAGAATGAAATCGCCATGGACTTCCTTCTTCTTCCCAAAACCCTGTTCCGTTATGTACCTCACTTAGGGTGCTGACCCTCAATTTAGGTTCAACTGGGCTGGCCACCCATGGCCAGTCTTCAGATCCTCCTGACCCTCCACAGACCCAGCAATTACTGAGGTTAAAGGTTTTTGCTACTTCTTCTCCTGGGGTTAAAAAATGATTCTCCCACTTCTGGCTCAAACCTAACTGAAAATATAAAGGTAAGATTATTAAGAAAAACATTCTAATAGTGTAATCTAGTCACCTAATCTAATCTTCACATTATCTTCCGCACCACTTGTGGTGAGTGTAGACACAGAAACCACTTAACATAAAACAAAGACAGCAAGGATTAGCCCCCCACAGTGTCTGGAGATCCGAAAGGAGGGATACCCACACAGACTATTTTATTAGACAGTTTGAGGTAGGCGCACAGGGCTTCCCCCAATGTCGAAACACTGGTTACTGCTCCAGTCTGCTCCTGCGGAGAGTCAATCGTGACTTCCTGTCCTTTTCCTCCAGTTGAGATATCCAAATCTCTGGGGCTTTAGAGGCCTTGACCCGAGTGTGATGGATCCATCCGTTTTCTGCTGTCTTGACGGCTGTTTCTGTGGTCAGTAACACTTGGAGAGGTCCACACCACTTTGCCACCAGTGGTGCTTCCTTCCACTCCTTAACTAGAACCCAATCTCCTGGCTGGATGTTGTGAACAGCAAAATCCAAATGCAGGGTCTGTGCCAGCTGAGCTTCCTGTCGAAGAGATTTCACAAGAGACAGTATCTGGGCCACATATTGTTTTAAATATGCATCACTTATTTTCACACCCCCCCCCCCCCCCCCCCACTAGGCTGAGAATTACAAGGGTAAAGAAGTCCAAACATCAATTCAAAGGGAGATAGTTGAATATCTCCTCTGGGTCTGGCCCTTATTCTAGCCAAAGCCAGTGGCAAGAGCCATACCCATGGCATTTTAGTTTCTATCACCAGCTTCAAAAGGTGTTTCTTTATTTCTCTAATTCATTCTTTCTACCTGACCCGAACTCTGGGAGTGCCAGGGGGTATGGAGATACCATTGTATGCTGTCGGAGGCTGGGGGCATTGGAATTTTTTTCTTCATCCCTGTTACTAAGCAACAAATATCTGGGTGATTAGAGCCATCAATTCTTTTGTAAGAGGCAAAGCCTGTGGCTAGGTGGGGCAAAGGGGAGAGAAAGCCGGCCGTTGGGACCAGCACTTGTTCTTGGGACACCGGGAGGAAAGGGACTGCTCTTTGCTTCTGGCTGCGACCGCGGAAGATCCAACTGTGCTCTGCCTTCTCCTCCTGGCTGGGTGAGCTTTGATTCAACCTCTTTCCAACTGGGAGTGCACGTTTTCCCAGCTGCATTTCTCGCAGCAGCTGCGGGGGAGTCCGGCTGTCCCTGCCGCCCGCCCCGCTTTCGCCGCACGAGACCGCGGCGTCTGCCGTTGATGCCTGATGGGTTTTTTTGTCATGTATCACTCCATGGGCATATTTAGAATCCGTAAAAATATTCACTATCTTGTCCCAATATAATTCACAGGCCCTCACAAGTGCATACAGCTCTGCTGTCTGAGCAGAACGTGTAGGCGCAAACTCCTCCCTTACTTTAATTCCCTTCCATTGATGATAGCATATACTGTGAACCGCTTCCCTTCTATCACCCTTGATGACCCATCAACAAACACATTCTCTCCTCCAGGCCAGGGAGCGTCTCGCAAATCTTCCCTAGCCCGGGTCTGGAGGTCTATTATTTGAATACAGTCATGGATTCCTTCCTGGCTCCCCTCCTCCAGGCCACTTAAACAGGAGGCTGGGTAAAACCGTTCCCCACTTCTCAATTCTAAATCTTCCTGTTTCATTAAACAAGATTCATATTGTAATAACCAAGCACTGGTCATCCACTTAAGAGGCTCGTTCAGTTAACAAAGCTTTAACTTGGTGTGAAACTCTAAAAATCAGATATCCTCCCGCAGTCAGCTTTCGAGCGTCAGTCACCATAAAGGCTGTAGCTGCAAAGTTGTGATAAATACATATAATGTTGGCTTTTTGCAAATATTACAATGGATACTATGTGTATGATTTTAATTCTTTTTTTACAAAGGTAGCCTTGCTGTGAAAAATAGCTGTGTAATGATGACTAATGTCTTTCTTTCTGGTGCTAGATGAGCTTAGATGTAGTAGTGAAATAGCTGTTATAGTTTTGTTAGAATGCTTGAACTGCCTGCTTGAACTGGATAACATCCAACAAACGGACCCTGCTGCTGGCATTCCAACTATCAGCACCTGTCGTCTGCCGAAACCACAATCTGGGAGTGATAACAGAATCAATGAAAGAGGACTGCGCATGCTCCGAGGAGGCGGATCCAAGGAGGAGCTAGGCTAAGCAGTTCCCTGAACATGCAAACTAGTTTGGAGAAAAGTTTGAACGTGCATAATTTTTTATGAATGTGCATTAGGCTGAAGGGTATGTAAAGGGTGTCTCTGTCCATACCAGGTGTGCTTTTTTGGCTGAATGCCAAGCACCCAGCGCTGAACTTCTGCTTATATCTGTCCCCTATTGTCTTTTATTAAACCTTTTTAATCCTAACAGGAGAGTGGACCTTGTTTTTCACAATTGGCGGCCTCGTCCGGGATCAACGCCTCGCCCCGAGACCCTGGGAGATCCCGAGCGGGGGGAGGGCGCACCCGCCGAGTTCGGCAGTCTGCTCTGTTTCGTCTAGTGTGAACCGGCAGTAGCAGATTAAAATCCAGTAGACAAGAAGGGACATATAAAAGCAAAAGAAAGAGGAAAGGCTCCGTAAAGAAGCCGCGGCGGGTAGACCTGCAAATTTTGTGCACGAAGATCCCGACAAAAAACCACAAATTGTAAGTATTGTCCGGGAGGGGGCGGGTACGGGGGATTGATTGGTGTGTGTGTGAAATGCAGGCTGGCTACTCCAGACCTGTGAAGCGAGTGAGGGGTCTCTGAGTACTGCGGTTCCGTTGTTTTGCGAGAGACACGGCCAGGAAGGAGATGAAGCGTAAGAAAAAAGGACTGAAAGATCCCCTGGGCTAATTGGGACAGGGTCCCAGGGAGGGGTTGGACCCCTAGAAAAAAAAAAAGCCAAGAGTTTCCTAGTAAGAATCCACTAGGAAACAAGGGATGAGAGTGAAAGTCCCCAATTCCAAGAAAGGGAAAAAGCTGCCAGATTGAGGGTGGGAACACACATAGGCTAGAGAAGAATTACTATAGACGGGAAGTGTGGGATAATAAGCCCAAGAGAATCTGGGACTGGAAGACAATATTTGAGAGTTTACCATTTTATTTGAAACACAGAACCTGTGGGGAATATTAACAAATCATTTAAAAGTAAAAAATGCTTTTTATTATTGTCTTGTCATGTTGTGAGTGAGAATGAGCGAGATAAAGAAAATAAAAGTGGGAGAACGTGAATGAATGGGAATTTATGTGATATAGGTTGTTGACTTAAACTTTATTATCTGGAAGGAGGTGGATATATTATACAGGAAAGATTTTCTGTGCTATAAAGGGGGTAGAGGCGTGGGTGAGAGCAAAGAAACGGGCCAGGGAAAAGCAGATAAAAAAAAAAATCCTGGGGCAATGGGACAAAAAAATAGTAAGTTAGGTTCAGGGAAAAAAGGGAGTAAAAAGATAATAGCAGATGTACCCCAAGATAGTCCCCTGGGAATTAAGTTAGCTAACTGGGATAGTGATCCTCGTACAAAGGAAAAAGATAAAGATGATTCAGTATTGTATAATAGAATGGCCGAAGAAAAAGAAATACGATCCGACCATGTCTACTGGCCTAGATACGGATCTTTTGAAGCTTGGATCTGCCAGGCTTTGAACCGGTTTATAAACGCAAAGGAACCAGTTGATTTAAAAGAGAGAGAATATGCCTCCTGTTAGAAAGGGGACACGGGACCCTTGGGGGTAAAAGTCTTTAAGATATCAGAAACCCCAGAGACAGAGTGAGCAAAGAAAAAAGAAAGGAAAGGTTGGGATCCCCTAAAAACACTCCCACTGCCGTTCGTGCCAGGTGCCCCGGGCCCTGCCCCTCCCCCTGCCCCTGGTCACGCCGGAGTCCAGCCCGGGCTGAACGCCCTGGCCCCCCGGACAGGTGGTGGTCCCGCTTGAGTCGAGTGCCCTGCCCCATGCCCTCGGCCCTACCCAGTTCGCATTGCGGGCCCCCGCAATGGACCCATCCATATCAGCTGGCTCGGCTGCGGCAGGTACTCCTGTCCTCGTGGCCACATTGTCCTCGCAAGCCACTTCCGCCCCTGCTATAGTTCCGTTTCTGCCGGCTGCCCGATCCACTTCCGGTCCCAACTCTATGACCCTGGAGGACTCGGCGACCCGGTCCACCTCCGCTCCCAACTCTGTGACCCTGGAGGACTCGTCTGCCTGTTCCACTTCCGCCCTGACTTCGGTAGCCCCAACTCTCGATAGTGGGGCACCGTATCAGAATACTAAAAGAAATTCAGTTAGGACTCAAAGGCAGCTCGATAATCCCTGTCCTGCCACTACTCCGAAACAGGGGAAAAGGGTCTCCCCTAAGGTTATGGGGATTGAAGAACAGAAAGGGAGGGATCAAGCAATTAACTTATTCCCCTTACAAGAGGTCCCCATGGGAGGGGTCCAAGGGGGCATAGGTTTTGTAAATGCTCCTCTGACCTCTTCTGAGGTCAGAAATTTTAAGAAGGAAATTAAAGAGTTATTAGAAGATCCCAAAGGTGTAGCCAAAAAAATAGATCAATTTCTAAGTCCCAATATTTATACTTGAGAAGAGATGCAATCAATAATGAGTATTATATTTTCCAAGAGGAGAGGCAGATGATTAGAGCTGCTGGAATGAGAATTTGGGGAAGAGATAATATACAAAGCCTTTGACGGACGACAAGGAAGGGAAGAAACTCCAACAGATTGATTAGAAACACTCTGAAAGGATTTGAAACAGTACTCTGGAATAGACCCTAAAAGTATAGCAGGACAGACTCTGTTGAAAGTTAACTTTGTCACCCATGCCTGGCCAGATATTAAGAGAAAGTTGGAGAAGGTTGAGGATTGGCGGGAAAAAGCATTGAACGATTTCTTAAAAGAGGCCCAGAGGGGCTATGTAAGGAGAGATGAAGAGAAAGCCAAAGCAGAAGCAAAAACCATTATAGCTGCCATGCGGGAGGGTAACTTTCAGAGGAATCTGAAGCCCCCAGGTACCATTCCCAAACATTCAGGTTTCAGAGACAAGGACAAGGGGAGAAATAGAACCCCAATACGATCAAAATCTCAGGAACAAACCAAACATGCCTGCTTTTATTGTGGGGAAGAAGGACATTATAAAAGAGAGTGTCCTCATCTAAAGAAGAACCTGAAAATATTTCAAGAGATAAACCCAGAGGAAGAATAGGGAAGTCAGGGGCTCTATTTTCTGGGGGGATAAATACCATCTAGAGCCCTTGATAACTTTAAAAGTAGGCCCCCAAGAGGAAGTATTAGAATTTATAGTAGCTACTGGGGCAGAGAGAACTTGTGTGGTGAATATCCCTAGAGGGTGTAGTATAAGTAATGACACTATAAAAGTAACAGGAGCCAAAGGAGAGGGATTTTAAGTACCAGTCATTAAAAATGTAATAATTGAAGGGAAAACCAAGATAGGGATGGGAGATGTCTTATTAGTTCCTGGAGCAGGTTGTAATTTACTGGGGAGGGACTTGCAAATGCAGTTAGGAATAGGGGTTATACCAGAGGAAAGAAAGCTGACAGCTAAAGTGTTAAAACTTGGTCAAGATGATGAGGGAAGGATTAACAAAGATGTTTGGGCTAGGGAAGGAAATAGGGGAGGGTTGAATATTGACCCTATAAGGGTCACAATTGAGAGAGAAGGATGTCCCATATGTGTCCGCCAGTACCCTATATCCCTAGAGGGGAGAGAAGGGTTAAAGCCGGTAATAGAAGGATTGATAAAGGATGGGACATTGGAGCCTTGTATGTCTCCTCATAATACCTCTATTCTCCCAGTAAAAAAGTCTGGTGGGACTTACAGATTGGTACAAGATTTAAGGGAAGTTAACAAGGGGACTCGGACACGTTATCCAGTGGTACCAAACCTCTATACTCTTTTAAGTAAAGTCCCACCTCAGCATCAGTGATTTAGTGTAGTAGATCTTAAAGATGCTTTTTGGGCCTGCCCATTGGCAGAGGACAGTTGAAATATTTTTGCCTTTGAATGAGAAGATCCAACTACTGGGAGAAAGCAGCAGCTAAGGTGGATAACACTACCACAAGGATTTACTGAATTGCCAAGTTTATTTGGACAGGCTTTAGAAGAAATATTACAGACTCTCCCCACTCCCCCTGAAATACAGATTATCCAGTATGTGGACAATCTTTTATTATCAGGGGAAGTGGAAGTTTAAGTTAGGGAAGCTGCCATAGGACTTTTGAATTTTCTTGGGGAAAGAGGATTAAGAGAGTCAAAAGGGAAATTACAGTTTGTGGAATCAGAAGTAAACTATCTTGGCCACCTAATACGTAAAGGCTGCTGAAAGCTAAATCCCGAGAGGATTGCAGGGATTTTATCTCTCCCCTCCCCTTCTTCAAAGAAGGATGTAAGAAGACTACTTGGATTATTGGGATACTGTAGATTATGGATTGAAGGATATACTCAAGCAGTAAAATTTTTATATGAGAAATTTACAGAAGGAGACCATATAGAGTGGACTAGGGAAGATGACAATAAATTAGAAGAACTGAAGCCTAAGCTGGCTTCAGTACCAGCTTTGAGTTTACTTTCATTGGAAAAGCCCTTTTACTTGTATGTGAATGTGGAAGGTGGAGTGGCTCGTGGAGTTTTAGTCCAAGAATGGGGAAAAGTAAAAAGGCCGGTGGCCTTTTTATCTAAATTACTAGACCCAGTAAGTCATGGCCGGCCAGTATGTATTCAAGCTATAGCGGCAACTGCTATTTTAGTAGAAGAGAGCCGTAAACTGACTTTTGGAAGTAAGCTCATTGTGGGTACCCCTCATGCAGTTCGAAATATATTAAATCAAAAAGCTGAAAAGTGGTTAACAGATTCTAGAATATTAAAATGTGAAGCAATTCTAATAAATAGTAATGAATTGACACTAGAAGTAAACAAGAGTTTGAATCCAGCTCAATTTTTATATGGAGAACCAAAGGATGATTTAACACATAATTGTTTAGAAATTCTACAATGCCAAACTAAAATTCGGGAAGATTTAGTAGAACAGGCCCTCCTAGAATGAGAAAGAATATGTGTTGATGGTTCATCTAGATGCATTCAAGGAAAAAGAGTGTCAGGATATGCCTTGGTTGATGGGAGGAATATGCAAACTATCGAGAAAGGGACATTACCTTCAAATTGGTCATCTCAGTCTTGTGAATTATATGCTCTTAAAAGGGCATTGGAATATTTAGCACAAAAAAAAGGGACCATATATACTGATTCAAAGTATGTCTTTGGAGTAGTACACACTTTCGGAAAAATTTGGGAAGAAAGGGGGTTATTAAATTCAAAAGGAAAGGGACTGATACATGAAAGACTCATTTTAGAGGTTTTAGAGGCATTAAAATTGCCTGAAGAAATAGCTATAGTGCATGTTAAAGGACACCAAAGAGGAAGGACCCCAGAAATAAGATGGAATAACTTGGCAGATCAAGAAGCTGAAGACGCAGCAGAAAATGGGACAGAAAACATTATGTTAATTTTGACCCCAGACAAGGAAGAATTGGAAATTCCAAAGTTTAATGAAGCAGAAGAAAAAGAATTAAGTAAAATAGGGGGGAAACAAGATCAGTCTGGGAAGTGGAGGCTTTCTGATGGGAGGCAGTTATTAATAAGCCATTAACTAGAAAAACATTGGAAAATATGCATCAAAATACTCATTGGGGTACTCAGGCACTGTGTGATCACTTTTTAAGGAATTATGGATGCATTGGGATCTTTGGAGTGGCAAAACAAGTAACTGAAAAAATTTATAACTTGCCAGAAAGAAAATAAGAAGGTAATGAGGAAAATAACCCCAGGGGGTTGCAAATGAGCTCTGAGACCGTTTCAGAGTATCCAAGTGGACTTTACTGAACTTCCCCAAATACAGAGGTGGAAGTTTCTATTAGTAATTGTGGCAGGACGTTCCCCCCCCCTTCTCTCTCTTTCTGCTCGGTCGCAAGACATGGATGGCTTAGTTAGGTTAACACCCTAGCCGGGGTTATCTGTTGGCGCCCGAAAGTCTAAAACCACTACCCACTAACTCATATTGTAGAAAGAAGAGAGAATGTAGAAAATAAACAACAATAATTTTTAGTGACCACACAGGCACGCTTTATCCTATAAAAGCTCATGAATTTTCAGAAAAGGTAGAAGCTTTTCTACATGGATACTGGAGCGTGAGGAAAGACTTCTCCCCAGAGTCTGGACGCAGCTCTGTGGTAACTTCTTGCAAGATTGAGAGTGGATTCTAATGTATCCCAGCACCAAAATTGGATTTTGGTAAGATCATTGGTTTCCTAAATTGTATTATTCTGGCTAGCTTATATTAATAACAATAGGTACCTTTCTTAACTTGCATTTTAACTATTTTATAGTTCCAGCAAGCGTTTACCCCATAATTGCATTTTAGCTATTACAGGTTTGCAATTATGCTTTTATTGTGTGTGTATGTATGTCAATCTGTTCTATGTTTGTATGTTTGTTATTTTCGGTGTCTAATAAATGGTATTTTACATCATATTAGACTAATTGGCCAAATATCAAAGAACCTTGCAAACGAGACCGAGTCTTGGGGTGCTAACTACCCTGATAGAAATTACTGCTTGTTGCCAGAAACCTGGTGTCTTGGTTTGAAAGACAGGTGTCTGCCAAGAGAGGTTGAACCCTCCCTTAGGACAGAGAATGTGATTTTCCCCTCCCTCCGAATTATTTAATTTTGAAAATCAAGGGCTTTCAGGCAAAGGTATGGGAAAAGGAATATCAGTTCTTTACTAGTATCTATAGACAAGCAATAACAATAATAGCAACCACAAATAGAACCAGAAACCAGTAGCAGATGGCTTGTGAGCTGCCGAGCCTTTTCCCGTGTGGTGTAATCACGGTTGTAAGCAGCAGGGGCGCTGTTGAGCTCCCGGCCGGGCAGGGCAGGTGAGCTGACTGCCGAGCGGCTGCAGGTGGCGCTGTGGCGCAGGGTCAGGTCAGCCTCACACAGCTGGTAATGGTGGGCAGGCTGAAGAGCAGTCAGGCAGCTCAGAGCGGCAAAAAGCAGGGCGGCAGGGGCAGGAGCTGGCTCTCTCCGGCTAGCTAGCGAGGTAGCAAGGATTTCTGCAGTCACAGCAGACGCCGCGGTCCCGTGCGGCAGAGGGCGGGGGCAGGCGGCAGAGGCAGCTGGACTCTCCCGGCAGCTGCTGCGAGAAAACGCACCCCTGGGAAACGTGCACTTCCCAGTGGAAAAAAAGGTTGAATCAAAGCTCACCCAGCCAGGAGAAGAAAAACAGGGCACAATTGGATTTCCTCTGGTCGCAGCCGAAAGCAAAGAGCAGCCTCTCCTCTCAGCGTCCGAACGACGAGAGTGAGTGTTCCAACGGCCGGCTCTTCCCTTACCCTGCCCTGCCCAAGCACACCTTTTTGTCTTTTACAAAAGAGTTGATGGCTCTAATCACCCAACTATTTGTTGCTTAGTAACAGTGATGGAGAAAAATTCCAAGGCCTTCCCCAACCTCCGACACCTGGCAAACTGCAGAAACTCATAAGGCTCCTGTCTCCCATGCAAGACAGTAATAATAGACCATTTAACTCATTGGGTAGAAGCAGTCCCCACTCAGTGCTACAGCTAATGGAGTATGGAAAACCATTTTGGAACAAATTATTCGCAGGTATGGAATGGTTAATAGAATAGACTCAGATAGAGGGACACATTTTACATCAAGAGTCTTACAGCAGATAACTCGAGCCTTGGGAATAAAATGGGAATTACATACCCTGTGGCATCCACAGAGTTCAGGTAGGGTGGAGAGAATGAATCAGACTTTAAAAAGAACTCTAACAAAACTGATGATTGAAACACAAACGTCTTGAGTAAAATGTTTACCATTGGCTCTATTGAGAATCTGAACACAACCCAGGTCAGACCTGGGAGTGTCACCTTATGAGATGATGTTCGGGCTACCCTTTCTGACCACCCAACATGAAACTGCTACTTATGAAATAGGGGAAATAAGTGTTAGAAAATATGTCAGCACGATTGCAAGAACACTTGAAAATTTGCAGTTGAAAGGGATAATCCCTCAAACCACACCCTTAGAATTTAAAATCCATAATATCCATCTGGGAAATGGGTACTGGTGAAAACATGGAAAGAGCAATCTTTAACTCCACAATGGGAAGGTCCTTTTCAGGTACTACTGACAACCGAGGCAGCAGTCCGGACCAGAGAAAGAGGGTGGATCCACGCCAGCAGGATCAAGGGACCTGTGGAGGAACCTAAGGAATAGACTATAACATCTAAGCCGGGTGATACCAAGTTGACTCTTAAGCAAGGACTGGGTGGTAATGAACTGAGAAGTCCCAAATGATCCAGGGAATGTACCAAGAATCACACCTAACTGGGAAGTAAGGCCATGTTTATATCAGTGGTTCCAAGGGCCACCTGGACGAGTTTTGAGGAGACTCCAATACCCCCCTTGGGGAGGAATACTTCCACCTCAAACTGGAGGTTCAGGACTGTTTCGGGTGGAGGGTCCTCATGTTTTTGCTTTAGCCTGTGACTTGTATAAAGAAGAAGAGATATTATGACCTCCATCAGTACCATACCATATACCCTGTTTGAGACATCCCCATACTGGACATGCTAGCTGGGTTAAATATAAATGTTGGGGAAGATGAAATAGGAAAGCCTTATAGATATGATTACCTTGCAAAAGATGCTGAGGATATGGAAAATATGAGCGAGATTGAAATGAAGACAAGGTTCGAGTTGTAGAGTAACTAAAGAACAATGGTATAGCCACGGAAGGTAATCCCCCTTCTTGATAGAACAATGCCATCTGCCCAGGCAAGTCCAAAGGTCAGAGCAGACCCTACCTGCCTGGTAGAGATCCCAAAAAGCAGGTTTTTTAAGGTTTGAAATATGACCCCGTATGGTAATGTGATGATTCTTACAGGTTGTATGTAAATGCTGTAGGGTTTGTAGTTTGTCTTAGATTGGTTAAAGAAGAGTTGAATATTCAACAGAGAAGATGATTTATTGCATTGTAAACAGCAAATTGCTCTTTTTTGCTCTCTTCTTTCTGCTCTCTCTCTCTCTCTCTCTCTCTCTTTTCTCTGGCCTGCTTTGGGCTGCGTCTTGCAGCCTAGCAGGCCTCTCACGCTCACGCCCTTTTGCAATAAACCCTCACGTTCTAAAACTCATCTTTAGAGATCTCTTGTCCCTATTTTTACCCCATAACTAAACCCCATGGAGTCTTTCCTTACACTCAACTCCCGATGATTCCACACCCTCTCTAAATTTCTCCACCATAAAACAAGCAATCAATGAGTCCTTTATAAAATTCTTCGACAGAATAAAAGAGTCAGTCGAAAAGCAAGTTGGGAATTCAGAAGCCCAAAAGGAGCTGCTGCATGCACTAGCAATGGCAAATGCTAATGAGAATTGTAAAAGAATCCTTCGAGCTCTCCCTCTAGATCCAGCTCCTACCCTCGACCAGATGATTGAGGCTTGCATCAAATTGGCATCCCCTGAGGCAACCATAGCCCAGACAGTTTCACAAGGGGTGGTGGAAGCATTAGCAGCATCACAAAAAATACAGCCTAGATGTTAAAATTGTGTGAGTTTTCAACACCTAGTTAAAGACTGCCCTAAACCAAAGCGTGTTAAGAAAAATACTAACAAAAATACTGAGACTGTACCCCCAGACTGTCCCTGCCAGCATCACCTTCAGAAGCATCAGGGAAACATACAGTGAAGCGCGGTGAGGCCCCACACAAAGACAGCAAATCAATGGCCATCCTTTCCCTGCCCTGCAACCCCTGCCATGGACTGTAACTGTGCACTGCACTGCATAGGCTCTGTCTTGTAAGTACTGATACACACCACTTCCGCAATGGAACTCAACAACACATACACGCAGATTTTGAAAAACCTTTTGACAGGACTGTGGACATCTTGGTAGTCGGAGACACCAAGCATGGTCCACCTGAACTTTCCATTTTACCTGAGGTGCACAAAGCAGACCCCAGTGAACGAGTACAAGTTTCTATCTCCTGTAACAACACTCCCTGGTTTCTACCAAAAGGTCAGGTGGTAGCACAAGCTATCATCCTACCTGAAGACCACCCCAGGTGCCACAGAACACCTTCCATATGGTGGGCAGAGGTTGTGGGCGCAGACAAGCCTATGATGCATTGTAAACTGCCCAATGGGAAATCCACTGCTTACCTGACGGGGATGGTAGACACAGGGGCCAATGTAACCATCATTTCTCGAGCCAAATGGCCCCAGGACTGGAAAATCAAACCAGCAGTTGGGAGAATCACAGGCATAGGAGGGTCAGCAACTTCCCAGAGGAGTACAAATAATATCATCATAATAGGCCCTGAGGGACACACAGCCACCATCCAGCCATTTGTAATTGACTCTGGTTTTACCCTCTGGGGCAGGGACCTCCTTACCCAGTGGGGGACTCAGCTGGTAATCCTGCCTCCATCTCAGGATTTCTAGTTGGGGCCACTGGGATGCGCTCCACCCCCCTTACCTGGAAAACAAATGACCCAGTGTGGGTGGCCCAGTGGCCCCTCAGCAAAGAGAAGCTAAGTGCTCTAGAGTCCCTGGTGGAGGAACAGCTTGCCAAGGGTCACATTGTACCATCTAATAGCCCTTGGAACTCCCCTGTCTTTGTCATCCGGAAACCTGGAAAAGACAAGTGGAGGCTCCTCCAAGACCTCAGGAAAATCAATGAAGTCATTGAGGATATGGGTCCCCTGCAGCCTGGCCTGCCCTCACCCTCAATGCTTCCTCGGAATTGGAAGCTCACTGTCATTGACATTAAAGACTGTTTTTTCACAATCCCCCTACACCCAAGTGATGCTCCCTGGTTTGCCTTCTCCGTGCCATCCCTGAACCAGGAAGCCCCCCAGCACAGATACCACTGGTGCGTGCTACCCCAGGGTATGAAAAATTCTCCAACCATCTGCCAGTGGTACGTGGCCCGAGTCCTGTCCCCAGTCCACAAAGAATTCGCGCGTTCTGTCATTCTCCACTACATGGACGATGTGTTAATTTGTGCACCAGATGATAAATACCTAAACCTGACTCTGGAAAAACTATTCAAGCTATTTAAAAAGCAGGGTTCGAGATCCAGCAGGAAAAGATTCAGCGCACCTGCCTGTGGACTTACCTGGGACTCCGCATCAGTGAACAGACTATCGTACCCCAGCAGCTCACCATCAGAGACAACCCAAAGACACTCTGGGACTTGCACCAGCTGCGTGGTTCTATAAACTGGGTTTGTCCTCTGCTGGGAGTTACAACGGAAGACCTCGCACCACTGTTTAACCTCCTGAAAGGCTGCGAGCACCTGGACTCACCCCGAGTCATCACAGAGGAGGCCCAGGAATCCATCGCTAAGGTACAGCTTGCCCTGTCTTCTTGCCAAGCCCATCGGACAAGTCCTGAGTTACCCTTAAATTTCATCATTCTGGGTAAGTCACCCACGCTACAAGGACTGATTTTTCAATGGGACACTGCACAAAAAGACCCACTTCTTATAATAGAGTGGATCTTCTTATCACATCAGCCGCTCAAAACCATAACAACATGTCTTGGTTTGAAAGACACGTGTCTGCTAAGAGAGGTTGAACCCTGCCTTAGGACAGAGAATGTGATTTCCCCTCCCTCCAAATTATTTTAATTTTGAAATCAAGGGATTTCAGGCAAAGGTATGGGAAAAGGAATAACAGTTCTTTACTAGTATCTATAAACAAGCAATAAAAATAATAGCAACCACAAATAGAACCAGAAAACCAATAGCAGATGACTTTTTGAGCTGCTGAGCACTTTCCCGTGTGGTGTAATCACGGTCGCAAGCAGCAGGGGCGCTGTTGAGCTCCCAGCCGGGCGGGGCAGGTGCGATCACTGCCGAGCGGCTACAGGTGGCGATGTTGAGCTCCGGGCCGGGCAGGGCAGGGCAGGTCAGCTTCACACAGCTGGTAATGGCGGAGCAGCAAAAGCGGCGCGGCAGGAGCAAGGGGCTGGCTCTCCCCGGCTAGCCAGCGAGGCAGCAAGGACTCCGCAGTCACAGCAGACGCCGCGGTCTCGTGCGGCAAAAGCGGGGGCGGGCGGCAGGGGCAGCCAGGCTCCCCGGCAGCTGCTGCGAGAAAACACAGCCGGGGAAAAGTGCACTCCCAATGGGAAAGAGGTTGAATCAAAGCTCACCCAGCCAGGAGGAGAAAACAGAGCACAGTTGGATCTCCTGCGGTCGCAGCCAGAAGCAAAGAGCAGTCTCTCCTCTCGGTGTCCGACGACGAGAGTGCCAGTCTCCAACGGCCGGCTCCTTCCTTCCCCTGCCCCGCCCAGCACACCCTTTTGTCTCTTACAAAAGAGTTGATGGCTCTAATCACCCAGATATTTGTTGCTTAGCAACAGGGATGGAGAAAAAATTCCAATGCCCCCCAACCTCCGACACAACACGACAAGAACAAGCAGCCCAACTAATTATGAAAGCCAGAGCACGCCTCCGTACCCTTGCGGGGTGTGATTTCACCTGCATCTATTTGTCATTGGCCAATGATTCCTTAGAACACGTACTCCAAACAAATGAACACCTTCAGTTTGCTCTGGATAGTTATCCAGGCAAGGTTTCAATTCACCATGCAAAACATAAATTGTTCAATTCGGCTTTTCATTTGGCCCCAAAAGAACTTCAAAGTCAAACCCCTCTGAAGGCTCTAACTATTTTTACAGATGGCTCAGGGAAATCCCAAAACTCAGTTGTGACTTGGAAAGATCCCAAGACGCAAGTGTGGGAGCATGATGTCCAGGTATTGGAAGGCCCCCCACAGATTGTGGAGTTAGCAGCCGTTGTCAGAGCTTTTGAGAAGTTCGAAGAACCTATTAATCTGGTAACAGATTCGGCTTATGTAGCTGGAGTAGTTGCCAGAGCAGAATATGCCTGGGTAAAAGAAGTGTCAAATCCTAAATTGTATAAACTGCTCTCAAAACTTGTTTTTCTGCTCTCCCACAGAAAGCAGCCGTTCCATGTGATGTCACACTCCGATCTCCCTGGACCAGTTGCCAAAGGGAATCGGAAGGCAGATGCTCTGGCTATGCCGGTACAAGCTCCTAACATTCCAGACACTTTTGCTCAGGCAAAGCTGAGCAATCAATTCTACCTTCAGAATGTACCAGCACTCATGAGAATGTTTAAACTACCTCGAAACCAGGCAAGGGCAATTGTAGCAACCTGTCCTAGCTGTCAGAGCTACCTAACAGGAGAGTGGACCTTGTTTTTCACAACAGTTATGCAGAAAATGAGGCCAGCCCCTGGTCTCTGGATCCAGCAATTTAGAAAAGTAAGCAACAGGCTGCCATGTTCCACTGCACTCTTGAACCAAAATTCCTTTAGCATGGCCCTGTTTAACATCCATATATAACTCAAACTCTTTTTCTGAGTCTGGAAGAGCTAAGACTGGGGCATTAACCAATTTGTCTTTCCATTTTTTAAAGCTTTGTTCTCCCTCTGGTGTCCACACCACAACATTAGGGCTGTCTTGGTTTAAAAAGTCATATAAAGGTCTGGTTACAACAGAAAAATCCTCAATCCATTCTCTGCAGTACCCCACCAACCCTAAAAATTGCCGTAACTCTTTTTTTGTCTGGGGTAATGGTACATGTAAGATTCCTTGTATTCTTTCTGGGTCAATACACCGTAAACCTCCCGTCAAAATGTGTCCCAAATATTTAACCTTTTTCCCTACCAACTGCGCCTTTTTTTCAGACAGTTTAAGCCCCTTTTCAGCAAGAAAATTAAGCAGCTTCACAGTAGCCTCTTCGACCACTTCTTCCTGCTCTCACGATAAAAGCAAATCATCTACATACTGCAGCAACCTAACTCCTGAGGGTGGGGTAAATTCCCCTAATATTTTCTGCAAGGCTTGCCCAAACAAAACCGGTTACTCTGTATATCCCTGCGGGAGGACCGTTCATGTCAACTGCTGTTTCACCATCCTCCCCCCTTCCTCCTGCTCCCGCTCAAAGGCAAAATACTGTTTACTGTCCTCTGTAATCAGACAACCCCAGAAAGCATCCTTCAAATCCAGTACTGAGTAGTACTGATGTGAGGAAGGGATTTGTTTCAGGATGGTATAGGGATCTGGAACTGTGGGATGCCTGGGTTTAACAATTTCATTTATTATTCTCAAATCCTGCACCATTCTGTAGGTTTCCTCTGGTTTCTTAACTGGCTGGACAGGAGTGTTATAGGGAGACATGCATGGCTCCAAAAGACCTGCCTTTAGCAGGGATTCAATGACAGGCTGTAACCCTTTCCTTCCCTCCCTTGAAATAGGGTATTGTTTCTTAGACACCATTTGTCCTGGTTGCTTCAAAGTAATTTGGAGAGGCTCTATATCTAATTTTCCGTATTTTCCAGGGGCTGCCCACACTTCTGGGTTGATTTCAGCATAAGCTTTCTCAGACATTTTACACATGGTTACCACAGTGTTAGACTCTGTACCATTTTTCACAATATTAATTTGCATCCCCACCTTAGCCATCAAATCTCTTCCCAGTAAATTACAATCACAGTTAGGAACAAACAGAAATTCATGCATTTCAAATCTATCACCCACATCTACTAATAACAGTTGAATCAAACTCACTCGCTCATCTTTTCCACTCACTCCTTGAATAATTAAAGATCTTTTTGACAACTGTCCCCCTTTGGGGATAAAATTCAAAGTGGAATGAGAGGCTCCTGTGTCTACCAGGAAACTCACCTTTTCCTGATCCAGACCCACTTTAAAATTTATCAAGGGCTCCTGTGTGGTGGGTCCCTGGTATAATGGAAGCCCCTGACATCCCTAGCAATCTATCTACATTATTCTCTGGATTTCCTCCTCCTGAGGATGCAGCTGTTTCTGCGGGCATTCCCGCTTCCAGTGTCTCACTGCTCCGCAGTTGGCACAATGATCCCTTCCCAGTCGCTGCCTCGGTCGGCTCTCCCCTGCAGAGGGGGGGAATGCCTCTGCCCCCTCCTCATGGCTGACCCTGTCCTCTCTGTCTAGGGGGACCCCTTGGACCCTGTGGTTTTCCCCCGGGGCTGGAAGAACTCTGCCATCATTTTTGCCTTAGCCTTCACCTTTTCCGCATCCCTTCTTACATATATCTGTTGTGGTTTTCTAACCAATTCCTCTAGAGGCTTTTTCTGCCAGTCTTCATCCTTCTGTACTCCTTTCCTTATATCAGGCCAAGATTTAGTAACAAACTGTACTTTTAACAATGTATCAAAGGCTGGTCCCTCAGGCTACAACCCCCCGTGCTTCCGCAAGGCATCCCTACTCCTCTCCAGCCAATGAGAGGGGCTTTCATCCTTTTCTTGTTCTAACGACATAGCCTTAGCTATGTTGTTAGTCCTAGGAGCTGCCAATTTGATTGCTCTAATCAAATAAGCACAGTAATCTCGGAGGCAAGCCAGACTAGCCTGATTATTTGGGTCCCACTGGGGGTCCACCTGAGGGATTGCATCATCCACCATAGGTGCATTGTGTCCAGCCCCCCCACTGCCTGTGGGTGCTCGTCCTCCCACAGCTGCCGAGCCTTCTGCAAAATCATTCGCTTTTCTGATGACCCAAATAAAATCCCCAAAAGAAAATCCCAATCCTTCCACTTATAATCTGCATTTCCCAAATATTCCTCTATCTTTTCCCCCACCCCTATGGGATCTTCCAAGTAGGGGGGTAATTCCTTTTTGAATGTTCTTATATCCTGGGTAGTAAGTGGTACAATTACAAACCCAAACCCATCCCCTTGACCCCCCAAGCGGACTTGGCGTAGTGGCATCTGGTGGACCCCTGTCTCTTGGATCCAGGGGGCCTCTGATGTCCTATACTGAGTTCCCCTTCTAGTTCTAGGTGGAGATAGAATTGGCTGCCCTCCTCCCCCCTCAGTATCATTCTCTTCAGGCAGAGCCATAGGAACAGTTTTTCCCCAGTCCCTCTGCGCCGGAAGTTGTGGATACAAGGGGCCTGCAGCTGGCCCTGGCTCAGCTGGCAAAACTGGGGGACAAGATGGGGGAAGGTGCTGAAAAACATCCCAATCCTTACTCATTTTCTCTTTTTCCTCTCTTCCCTCTTCTTCCTTCTTTCTCAAAACATCCTTTTTTCCTTCTTCTCCCTTCTTTCTTAACACAAAAACCTCCCCAGCTGCTTGTCACAACCATATCTCTCCACATTCCCTTTCAAGCAATCCTTTCCAATTTTCCTCTAAATACAACCACATAATCTGACACAACCGACATTTATACGTTCTGCAAGGTGGCCATTTAAGCCCCTTTGGCAAATCATACCCTGGCCACACAAAATAACAATATTCCACCATTGTCTCCCAAGTTATCTCTGTGGGAATGCCTAATTTGTCCCAAGACCTCAGCATTCTCCCCAAGGGGCTCTCCGGGGGGTATTACAGGATTGTTATCCCTTTTCCCAGGACCCCTTCCTGGCTTTACCTTTGCAACCCTCCATGGGTGCCCTGTTTTACCTGTGCCACCCTCCATGGGTGCCCTCCCAGGTTTACTCCCCAAATATTCCATTTTACTCACTGGTGAGATTTTCTAGTGATTTTCCTTCCCTGCGGACTCTTCACAGACCTCCTTCGTCCGCCACTCATCTGTCTCCTGGACAGTCTCGGGTACCCAATCAATCGCCCGGTGACAGCCGCCACCAAGGGGAGCTGATCACTGAAACTGGGTGAGGCACGCCTTCAGCTCCACTTGCTGCCTGCTGCCCCTGGACAGTAGAAGGATCCTGGATAGAGCCCCCAGTTTTTCAGGAAAATTAATCCACAAACGCCAGAGGTTTATGTCAAAAAAGGAGGCAGAGGAGTCCCGTAACGTTATTAATGAATAAAGGGAGAGGTCATGGGCATTTCCCATGGGGTCTCTCAAATTGATAGAGGACGCAGCCTCTGTTATCCTAATTACCGGCTGCAGTTCCCCTCTCTCGTCCCCCATTGACTAAAGGGACTCGAGAGGTACAGACTTCCCAGAACGCCTAATTAATATACATCCCCCTCCTAATACCATCACCCCCAATACACATTCCCCTTTTCTTCTTCTTCTGGTGTCTCTGTTCTTGTAGTTAATTAACACAGTTTTGGGTAAGTCTAATTAGGGAAATTCCTATGGAAATCCTACCCATTGTTTCTTCTATCTCTCAGTATCAATGTTATCTTACCAGCAGACTCAGGTCTTATCTTAACCAGTCATTTGTTTTTAAAGACACTCCCTTATTCCTTTTATAACCAAAACCACTCCATACCTGCTTTCCATTGCAACCAAATTGTTCTAAAATAAACCCTACAAATATATATTGACAAACATAGATCATTCAGTGTCGTTTTATGGCAGTGGGTGGTGGGGAGTGGATTAGGTCTCTGCGTTCACTGAAAGTGTCTCTGAGGCTTTAGTGAGATCATCTCGGCCAGCACTTCTTTGGTGCTGTGCAGAAATACCCTTTTCACACCTGAGCCGATGGAAGGCACAGACTCTCACTCACCCAGGGAGGTAGATAGCTCATGCGTTACCAGAGACAAAGAATCCAGAGCGCTCGATCACATGGATATTCCAGAGGTGTTTACTCTGAAGGGTCCAGGAGTGAAAGAGAAAGGGAAACTCTAGGCTTCCCTAGATATAGAGATACAGACCAATCATTTGAGGGCACAGGGGCAGAGAGAAGGTGGGGGGAATACCACAACCAATGGGGAGAAGGGAGGGGTGGAGTCAGGGGTTAGGTTACAGCCAATCAACATAGGAGGATTTACATAGTCTAGGGAAGGACCATCTTATTCCTCAAGGGGTGTATCTTAAACCTTAGAACTTTCCCACCATCGAATTCCTGCTGTCCCAGGACAGCTCGGCTCCCCAGCAGTTCCCGAACATGGTTTCATTCTAATCTGCCCCAAGGGATCTATTATCAAGAACCTGAGTTACTCTCTCCTTCGTGAAGGCAGGTCATAACAGTCATCCCACCACATTTCCATGATAGCAACTACATCATAGCTTTACTGCTGATCAACGGGTTCCAGCTCCTCCTGTTTTTTAACCAAACTTCTGCATTGGTGTAGATGCACTTCAGCTGGGCTATTGATTTAACCCCCAACACTGGCCTGCTGCACATAGACTTGTCTCTGCTGAGCCTGGTCTTATCCCCTTCCCCCTTAACACCTAGTTTAGAGCCCTCTCATGAGACCCTGCCAATTCACGGGCTAGAATCCTTTTCCCCCTTTAGACAGGCAAACCCTATCTGTCTCCAGCAGGGCTAGAGCTGTGTAAACCACCCCACTGTGAAAAACGAGGTCCACTCTCCTGTTAGGATTAAAAGGTTTAATAAAAGACAATAGGGGACAGATATAAGCAGAAGTTCAGTGCTGGGTGCTTGGCATTCAGCCAAAAAAGCACACCTGGTATGGACAGAGACACCCTTTACATACCCTTCAGCCTAATGCATATTCATAAACAATAATGGATATTCAAAGTTGTCTCCAAACTAGTTTGCATGTTCAGGGAACTGCTTAGCCTTGCTCCTCCTAGGATACGCCTCCTCGGAGCATGCGCAGTCCTCTTTCATTGATTCTGTTATCACTCCCAGATTGTGGTTTCTGCAGATGAAAAGTGCTGATGGTTGGAATGTCTGTGGCAGGGTCCGTTCGTGGGATGTTATCCAGTTCAAGCAGGCAGTTCAAGCATTCTAACAAAACTATAACATCTATTTAAATACTATGACTAAGCTCATCTAGCACCAGAAAGAAAGACATTAGTCATCATTACACAGCTATTTTTCACAGCAAGGCTACCTTTGTAAAAAAAGAATTAAAATCATACACGTAGTATCCATTGTAATATTTGCGAAAAGCCAGCATTATGATATGTATTTATCAAAATTCCTCCTCTTCCCTTTTTTACAAATCATTTAGCTTGAGCAGTAATTCCTGTTTTCTAACCTACATCATTCGCTCATTTCTTTCACAAATCAACTTTGCTTCCTCAAAGGGGTCTTTCTTATTATTTTGTTTCTCTAACACCATGATCTTTTGTGCCGTTCCAGATGTAGCCAATTTTGGGACTATAGGCATAGTTACTACTTCCATACCTTGGACTATGCTGGTGACTAGACGAATAAAACAGGGGATCAGGCAAGGAAGGAATATCAAACCAGCTATTGTGCATAAAAGGAAGAAGCCCAGCTTTTTCCACCATTCTATTCCCAATGCATTATCCCACCAATTAGTTTTCAGCATTGATTCCCATTTTTGGACCAGTACGTGGGCTATTTTTCTGATATCCTTGGCTATATCCAGGATGGCATCCCCGTGATCATCTATTTTCAAACAACAATCTGATGTAGTAAATTTTCCACAGACACCCCCTTCTTCAGCTAATAAATAGTCTAAAGCCTATTCTGATACACTGCAGCTCTTGTTTGCCTTTGTTGATCTGATATTAATTACAATGCCCGAGCAGTTTTGTTCGTTATTATTTCTGCAACTGCTTGGAGTCTTATGATATGATTCAGCATATAGATTGGGGTGCGATATCCCCAACTCCCATCTTGTGCCCAGGTGGCTGGCCCATATGTTTCTAGTATGCGTTCAGGGGGCCATTCCTCCTCTCCCCATTTTTTGAAATCCACCAATCACTGCTCTTTTATTTCTTTTCAGATCCTCATAAACTGGTACTCTTAGTTGATCTCCATCTGATCCTGGTAAGAGGAAAAATCCTGGCTGTATGATCCCGAGTACAACTCCCTTTCCACAGGGAGGGGAGTTTTGGGTATGCTCTTTTCCCACATATCCAAAATAAGCCATCTGGTCCTTTCCAATAATCATTTCTCTGTTGATTTATATTGTCCCAGAATTTGGATATTTCTGGGATCCCAAAATAAGGATTCTTGCCTGTATCATTACACTGAAACATTCTGGTTTCGTTATTATACTTACAATTTTTTCCTTTTGTTTTTCTCTGGGCCCAACAGAGAGTTGGTTCCTCTGGGATCCACTATGTAAAAGTTCCATTACTAACTTTATACCTCTTACAGGGAGTATTTCCTACTTGGTTAAGAAAATTTTTTCTCGCGCGCCAGAGACGTTCTTCTCCTATCACTGTTGAACTCAAAATCCACCATTCTTGTCGGTTTTCCCCTTTTATATTTGTTAGATTCCACTTAAGGAGTTCGACGGGGCCCAAGCTACTGCCTTTCCATGGCCATTGTTCTGTCATTAAGGCCCCTCCACAAACCCAACAGTTGGTTATGTTTAGTTCCTTACTTATCCTTTCCCCCAATTCCACAAACAGGTTTTTCCCAAATCTTGATATATCTACCTCTTTTTCTAGTTGCTGCCTGAGTTTCGTATACAAATCTTGACGTGGAGCTGATACAGAGTTGGACTGCCGTGCTGGCTTCGCCTTTTTGCTTATTAATTCTTCTTTTACCAAGTCCTGAACCCCCTAAGGGCGAATGTAAAACAAACCCATCTTTCCCCCTTTGGACATTCACTTCCCAACCTATTACCACTTGTTCCTAAATTTTCTGCAATCCAATATTTTTTCCCATTTTGCATACAGGTACCTAGTTTGGATGGGTTATAACAGTGGCTGTTGACGTGGGTGTGAGTAATAGGAAAGGAACCTCGGGTTCTTTCCATGTAAAGCATTCGGTAGCACTTGCGACATGATTGTGCTGGCATCCCAGAAGGGAAGAGGCAAAAAATGAGTGACAGAAGAAGAAATAATAGAGGTCCGGTATGGCTTATACCCCCACCTTCCATGCCTATGGGGTTGCTACCCATAGCAGGTGTGCATTGCGGTTTAAGGGATACTATAACAGACCTTACCCGAGAGGGTCTCTGCCCAGCCCGGTTCAACGCCTCAGTGCGCCAAACCCTCCGTCCCAAGGCCAGTCACTGCGCTCTCACCGGCCGGGGAGCCATAAGGCTAGCTCTGGTTTCGTCTGCTCTTCGCAACCGGCGGTGGTAAAGGAGGCGAGGAGGGTCTACGCACAGTGTCCATGGAAGATTTTATTCACATGGTTGCACCAGAGGCCAAAGGCCTCCCAGAGGCAGAGATGCCTCATGGGCGAAGACCTCACATGCACAGACACATGTGCACAGACATCCCTGGTGCATAAACACACGTGGTGCATAGACAACAACATGGCGGAGGGTGAGGAGTTTTCTAGAGAGACAGAGGGGCAGGGACAGCACATTGGCCCAGTGATCTCTGGGCACAGGGGCAGTACATGGGCGGAGTTAGAGTACAGGAACCAATAGGGAAAACTCGAGGGAGTGGCCAGGGCCAGGGGTGGGGAAGGCAGCACAATAGATGAAAGGTAACCATATAAGGGAGAAAAAGGGGTGGGGAGATACAATTTGTACCACAAAAGGTGTGTATATGATCTTCTCGGTGGCGAGTACAGTGGCCAATTCTGGTCTTGCCCTTTATCTCCTCGTCACTTCCTTTTTGCTATTACCGATACATTGCTTTTGACACCTCCTAACTGTAGTTTCCCACTGTTCCTAAGGCACCTCCCACTCAAGAGGCACTAGAAATTCCCATCCACAGAGCAAAGTTATTATCTCAGTCCTTCTTAGTTCTACTTGGGCAGGGAATAAGTCTGGCACATGGCACTTTCTGCAACAAGGGTGCCGTTTTTGTGAACTACAATACCAATTTTTCCCACATCTAATGCATTTATATGTAAGGAAAGACTCCGTGGGGTTTAGTTATGGGGTAAAAATAGGGACAAGAGATCTCTAAAGATGAGTTTTAGAACGTGAGGGTTTATTGCAAAAGGGCGTGAGCGTGAGAGGCCTGCTAGGCTGCAAGACGCAGCCCAAAGCAGGCCAGAGAAAAGAGAGAGAGAGAGAGAGAGAGAGAGCAGAAAGAAGAGAGCAAAAAGAGCAATTTGCTGTTTACAATGCAATAAATCATCTTCTCTGTTGAATATTCAACTCTTCTTTAACCAATCTAAGACAAACTACAAACCCTACAGCATTTACATACAACCTGTAAGAATCATCACATTACCATACGGGGTCATATTTCAAACCTTAAAAAACCTGCTTTTTGGGATCTCTACCAGGCAGGTAGGGTCTGCTCTGACCTTTGGACTTGCCTGGGCAGATGGCATTGTTCTATCAAGAAGGGGGATTACCTTCCGTGGCTATACCATTGTTCTTTAGTTACTCTACAACTCGAACCTTGTCTTCATTTCAATCTCGCTCATATTTTCCATATCCTCAGCATCTTTTGCAAGGTAATCATATCTATAAGGCTTTCCTATTTCATCTTCCCCAACATTTATATTTAACCCAGCTAGCATGTCCAGTATGGGGATGTCTCAAACAGGGTATATGGTATGGTACTGATGGAGGTCATAATATCTCTTCTTCTTTATACAAGTCACAGGCTAAAGCAAAAACATGAGGACCCTCCACCCGAAACAGTCCTGAACCTCCAGTTTGAGGTGGAAGTATTCCTCCCCAAGGGGGGTATTGGAGTCTCCTCAAAACTCGTCCAGGTGGCCCTTGGAACCACTGATATAAACATGGCCTTACTTCCCAGTTAGGTGTGATTCTTGGTACATTCCCTGGATCATTTGGGACTTCTCAGTTCATTACCACCCAGTCCTTGCTTAAGAGTCAACTTGGTATCACCCGGCTTAGATGTTATAGTCTATTCCTTAGGTTCCTCCACAGGTCCCTTGATCCTGCTGGCGTGGATCCACCCTCTTTCTCTGGTCCGGACTGCTGCCTCGGTTGTCAGTAGTACCTGAAAAGGACCTTCCCATTGTGGAGTTAAAGATTGCTCTTTCCATGTTTTCACCAGTACCCATTTCCCAGATGGATATTATGGATTTTAAATTCTAAGGGTGTGGTTTGAGGGATTATCCCTTTCAACTGCAAATTTTCAAGTGTTCTTGCAATCGTGCTGACATATTTTCTAACACTTATTTCCCCTATTTCATAAGTAGCAGTTTCATGTTGGGTGGTCAGAAAGGGTAGCCCGAACATCATCTCATAAGGTGACACTCCCAGGTCTGACCTGGGTTGTGTTCAGATTCTCAATAGAGCCAATGGTAAACATTTTACTCAAGACGTTTGTGTTTCAATCATCAGTTTTGTTAGAGTTCTTTTTAAAGTCTGATTCATTCTCTCCACCCTACCTGAACTCTGTGGATGCCACAGGGTATGTAATTCCCATTTTATTCCCAAGGCTCGAGTTATCTGCTGTAAGACTCTTGATGTAAAATGTGTCCCTCTATCTGAGTCTATTCTATTAACCATTCCATACCTGCGAATAATTTGTTCCAAAATGGTTTTCCATACTCCATTAGCTGTAGCACTGAGTGGGGACTGCTTCTACCCAATGAGTTAAATGGTCTATTATTACTGTCTTGCATGGGAGACAGGAGCCTTATGAGTTTCTGCAGTTTGCCAGGTGTCGGAGGTTGGGGAAGGCCTTGGAATTTTTCTCCATCACTGTTACTAAGCAACAAATAGTTGGGTGATTAGAGCCATCAACTCTTTTGTAAAAGACAAAAAGGTGTGCTTGGGCAGGGCAGGGTAAGGGAAGAGCCGGCCGTTGGAACACTCACTCTCGTCGTTCGGACGCTGAGAGGAGAGGCTGCTCTTTGCTTTCGGCTGCGACCAGAGGAAATCCAATTGTGCCCTGTTTTTCTTCTCCTGGCTGGGTGAGCTTTGATTCAACCTTTTTTTCCACTGGGAAGTGCACGTTTCCCAGGGGTGCGTTTTCTCGCAGCAGCTGCCGGGAGAGTCCAGCTGCCTCTGCCGCCTGCCCCCGCCCTCTGCCGCACGGGACCGCGGCGTCTGCTGTGACTGCAGAAATCCTTGCTACCTCGCTAGCTAGCCGGAGAGAGCCAGCTCCTGCCCCTGCCGCCCTGCTTTTTGCCGCTCTGAGCTGCCTGACTGCTCTTCAGCCTGCCCACCATTACCAGCTGTGTGAGGCTGACCTGACCCTGCGCCACAGCGCCACCTGCAGCCGCTCGGCAGTCAGCTCACCTGCCCTGCCCGGCCGGGAGCTCAACAGCGCCCCTGCTGCTTACAACCGTGATTACACCACACGGGAAAAGGCTCGGCAGCTCACAAGCCATCTGCTACTGGTTTCTGGTTCTATTTGTGGTTGCTATTATTGTTATTGCTTGTCTATAGATACTAGTAAAGAACTGATATTCCTTTTCCCATACCTTTGCCTGAAAGCCCTTGATTTTCAAAATTAAATAATTCGGAGGGAGGGGAAAATCACATTCTCTGTCCTAAGGGAGGGTTCAACCTCTCTTGGCAGACACCTGTCTTTCAAACCAAGACACCAGGTTTCTGGCAACAAGCAGTAATTTCTATCAGGGTAGTTAGCACCCCAAGACTCGGTCTCGTTTGCAAGGTTCTTTGATATTTGGCCAATTAGTCTAATATGATGTAAAATACCATTTATTAGACACCGAAAATAACAAACATACAAACATAGAACAGATTGACATACATACACACACAATAAAAGCATAATTGCAAACCTGTAATAGCTAAAATGCAATTATGGGGTAAACGCTTGCTGGAACTATAAAATAGTTAAAATGCAAGTTAAGAAAGGTACCTATTGTTATTAATATAAGCTAGCCAGAATAATACAATTTAGGAAACCAATGATCTTACCAAAATCCAATTTTGGTGCTGGGATACATTAGAATCCACTCTCAATCTTGCAAGAAGTTACCACAGAGCTGCGTCCAGACTCTGGGGAGAAGTCTTTCCTCACGCTCCAGTATCCATGTAGAAAAGCTTCTACCTTTTCTGAAAATTCATGAGCTTTTATAGGATAAAGCGTGCCTGTGTGGTCACTAAAAATTATTGTTGTTTATTTTCTACATTCTCTCTTCTTTCTACAATATGAGTTAGTGGGTAGTGGTTTTAGACTTTCGGGCGCCAACAGATAACCCCGGCTAGGGTGTTAACCTAACTAAGCCATCCATGTCTTGCGACCGAGCAGAAAGAGAGAGAAGGGGGGGGAACGTCCTGCCACAATTACTAATAGAAACTTCCACCTCTGTATTTGGGGAAGTTCAGTAAAGTCCACTTGGATACTCTGAAACGGTCTCAGAGCTCATTTGCAACCCCCTGGGGTTATTTTCCTCATTACCTTCTTATTTTCTTTCTGGCAAGTTATAAATTTTTTCAGTTACTTGTTTTGCCACTCCAAAGATCCCAATGCATCCATAATTCCTTAAAAAGTGATCACACAGTGCCTGAGTACCCCAATGAGTATTTTGATGCATATTTTCCAATGTTTTTCTAGTTAATGGCTTATTAATAACTGCCTCCCATCAGAAAGCCTCCACTTCCCAGACTGATCTTGTTTCCCCCCTATTTTACTTAATTCTTTTTCTTCTGCTTCATTAAACTTTGGAATTTCCAATTCTTCCTTGTCTGGGGTCAAAATTAACATAATGTTTTCTGTCCCATTTTCTGCTGCGTCTTCAGCTTCTTGATCTGCCAAGTTATTCCATCTTATTTCTGGGGTCCTTCCTCTTTGGTGTCCTTTAACATGCACTATAGCTATTTCTTCAGGCAATTTTAATGCCTCTAAAACCTCTAAAATGAGTCTTTCATGTATCAGTCCCTTTCCTTTTGAATTTAATAACCCCCTTTCTTCCCAAATTTTTCCGAAAGTGTGTACTACTCCAAAGACATACTTTGAATCAGTATATATGGTCCCTTTTTTTTGTGCTAAATATTCCAATGCCCTTTTAAGAGCATATAATTCACAAGACTGAGATGACCAATTTGAAGGTAATGTCCCTTTCTCGATAGTTTGCATATTCCTCCCATCAACCAAGGCATATCCTGACACTCTTTTTCCTTGAATGCATCTAGATGAACCATCAACACATATTCTTTCTCATTCTAGGAGGGCCTGTTCTACTAAATCTTCCCGAATTTTAGTTTGGCATTGTAGAATTTCTAAACAATTATGTGTTAAATCATCCTTTGGTTCTCCATATAAAAATTGAGCTGGATTCAAACTCTTGTTTACTTCTAGTGTCAATTCATTACTATTTATTAGAATTGCTTCACATTTTAATATTCTAGAATCTGTTAACCACTTTTCAGCTTTTTGATTTAATATATTTCGAACTGCATGAGGGGTACCCACAATGAGCTTACTTCCAAAAGTCAGTTTACGGCTCTCTTCTACTAAAATAGCAGTTGCCGCTATAGCTTGAATACATACTGGCCGGCCATGACTTACTGGGTCTAGTAATTTAGATAAAAAGGCCACCGGCCTTTTTACTTTTCCCCATTCTTGGACTAAAACTCCACGAGCCACTCCACCTTCCACATTCACATACAAGTAAAAGGGCTTTTCCAATGAAAGTAAACTCAAAGCTGGTACTGAAGCCAGCTTAGGCTTCAGTTCTTCTAATTTATTGTCATCTTCCCTAGTCCACTCTATATGGTCTCCTTCTGTAAATTTCTCATATAAAAATTTTACTGCTTGAGTATATCCTTCAATCCATAATCTACAGTATCCCAATAATCCAAGTAGTCTTCTTACATCCTTCTTTGAAGAAGGGGAGGGGAGAGATAAAATCCCTGCAATCCTCTCGGGATTTAGCTTTCAGCAGCCTTTACGTATTAGGTGGCCAAGATAGTTTACTTCTGATTCCACAAACTGTAATTTCCCTTTTGACTCTCTTAATCCTCTTTCCCCAAGAAAATTCAAAAGTCCTATGGCAGCTTCCCTAACTTAAACTTCCACTTCCCCTGATAATAAAAGATTGTCCACATACTGGATAATCTGTATTTCAGGGGGAGTGGGGAGAGTCTGTAATATTTCTTCTAAAGCCTGTCCAAATAAACTTGGCAATTCAGTAAATCCTTGTGGTAGTGTTATCCACCTTAGCTGCTGCTTTCTCCCAGTAGTTGGATCTTCTCATTCAAAGGCAAAAATATTTCAACTGTCCTCTGCCAATGGGCAGGCCCAAAAAGCATCTTTAAGATCTACTACACTAAATCACTGATGCTGAGGTGGGACTTTACTTAAAAGAGTATAGAGGTTTGGTACCACTGGATAACGTGTCCGAGTCCCCTTGTTAACTTCCCTTAAATCTTGTACCAATCTGTAAGTCCCACCAGACTTTTTTACTGGGAGAATAGAGGTATTATGAGGAGACATACAAGGCTCCAATGTCCCATCCTTTATCAATCCTTCTATTACCGGCTTTAACCCTTCTCTCCCCTCTAGGGATATAGGGTACTGGCGGACACATATGGGACATCCTTCTCTCTCAATTGTGACCCTTATAGGGTCAATATTCAACCCTCCCCTATTTCCTTCCCTAGCCCAAACATCTTTGTTAATCCTTCCCTCATCATCTTGACCAAGTTTTAACACTTTAGCTGTCAGCTTTCTTTCCTCTGGTATAACCCCTATTCCTAACTGCATTTGCAAGTCCCTCCCCAGTAAATTACAACCTGCTCCAGGAACTAATAAGACATCTCCCATCCCTATCTTGGTTTTCCCTTCAATTATTACATTTTTAATGACTGGTACTTAAAATCCCTCTCCTTTGGCTCCTGTTACTTTTATAGTGTCATTACTTATACTACACCCTCTAGGGATATTCACCACACAAGTTCTCTCTGCCCCAGTAGCTACTATAAATTCTAATACTTCCTCTTGGGGGCCTACTTTTAAAGTTATCAAGGGCTCTAGATGGTATTTATCCCCCCAGAAAATAGAGCCCCTGACTTCCCTATTCTTCCTCTGGGTTTATCTCTTGAAATATTTTCAGGTTCTTCTTTAGATGAGGACACTCTCTTTTATAATGTCCTTCTTCCCCACAATAAAAGCAGGCATGTTTGGTTTGTTCCTGAGATTTTGATCGTATTGGGGTTCTATTTCTCCCCTTGTCCTTGTCTCTGAAACCTGAATGTTTGGGAATGGTACCTGGGGGCTTCAGATTCCTCTGAAAGTTACCCTCCCGCATGGCAGCTATAATGGTTTTTGCTTCTGCTTTGGCTTTCTCTTCATCTCTCCTTACATAGCCCCTCTGGGCCTCTTTTAAGAAATCGTTCAATGCTTTTTCCCGCCAATCCTCAACCTTCTCCAACTTTCTCTTAATATCTGGCCAGGCATGGGTGACAAAGTTAACTTTCAACAGAGTCTGTCCTGCTATACTTTTAGGGTCTATTCCAGAGTACTGTTTCAAATCCTTTCAGAGTGTTTCTAATCAATCTGTTGGAGTTTCTTCCCTTCCTTGTCGTCCGTCAAAGGCTTTGTATATTATCTCTTCCCCAAATTCTCATTCCAGCAGCTCTAATCATCTGCCTCTCCTCTTGGAAAATATAATACTCATTATTGATTGCATCTCTTCTCAAGTATAAATATTGGGACTTAGAAATTGATCTATTTTTTTGGCTACACCTTTGGGATCTTCTAATAACTCTTTAATTTCCTTCTTAAAATTTCTGACCTCAGAAGAGGTCAGAGGAGCATTTACAAAACCTATGCCCCCTTGGACCCCTCCCATGGGGACCTCTTGTAAGGGGAATAAGTTAATTGCTTGATCCCTCCCTTTCTGTTCTTCAATCCCCATAACCTTAGGGGAGACCCTTTTCCCCTGTTTCGGAGTAGTGGCAGGACAGGGATTATCGAGCTGCCTTTGAGTCCTAACTGAATTTCTTTTAGTATTCTGATACGGTGCCCCACTATCGAGAGTTGGGGCTACCGAAGTCAGGGCGGAAGTGGAACAGGCAGACGAGTCCTCCAGGGTCACAGAGTTGGGAGCGGAGGTGGACCGGGTCGCCGAGTCCTCCAGGGTCATAGAGTTGGGACCGGAAGTGGATCGGGCAGCCGGCAGAAACGGAACTATAGCAGGGGCGGAAGTGGCTTGCGAGGACAATGTGGCCACGAGGACAGGAGTACCTGCCGCAGCCGAGCCAGCTGATATGGATGGGTCCATTGCGGGGGCCCGCAATGCGAACTGGGTAGGGCCGAGGGCATGGGGCAGGGCACTCGACTCAAGCGGGACCACCACCTGTCCGGGGGCCAGGGCGTTCAGCCCGGGCTGGACTCCGGCGTGACCAGGGGCAGGGGGGAGGGGCAGGGCCCGGGGCACCTGGCACGAACGGCAGTGGGAGTGTTTTTAGGGGATCCCAACCTTTCCTTTCTTTTTCTTTGCTCACTCTGTCTCTGGGGTTTCTGATATCTTAAAGACTTTTACCCCCAAGGGTCCCGTGTCCCCTTTCTAACAGGAGGCATATTCTCTCTCTTTTAAATCAACTGGTTCCTTTGCGTTTATAAACCGGTTCAAAGCCTGGCAGATCCAAGCTTCAAAAGATCCGTATCTAGGCCAGTAGACATGGTCGGATCGTATTTCTTTTCTTCGGCCATTCTATTATACAATACTGAATCATCTTTATCTTTTTCCTTTGTACGAGGATCACTATCCCAGTTAGCTAACTTAATTCCCAGGGGACTATCTTGGGGTACATCTGCTATTATCTTTTTACTCCCTTTTTTCCCTGAACCTAACTTACTATTTTTTTGTCCCATTGCCCCAGGATTTTTTTTTTATCTGCTTTTCCCTGGCCCGTTTCTTTGCTCTCACCCACGCCTCTACCCCCTTTATAGCACAGAAAATCTTTCCTGTATAATATATCCACCTCCTTCCAGATAATAAAGTTTAAGTCAACAACCTATATCACATAAATTCCCATTCATTCACGTTCTCCCACTTTTATTTTCTTTATCTCGCTCATTCTCACTCACAACATGACAAGACAATAATAAAAAGCATTTTTTACTTTTAAATGATTTGTTAATATTCCCCACAGGTTCTGTGTTTCAAATAAAATGGTAAACTCTCAAATATTGTCTTCCAGTCCCAGATTCTCTTGGGCTTATTATCCCACACTTCCCGTCTATAGTAATTCTTCTCTAGCCTATGTGTGTTCCCACCCTCAATCTGGCAGCTTTTTCCCTTTCTTGGAATTGGGGACTTTCACTCTCATCCCTTGTTTCCTAGTGGATTCTTACTAGGAAACTCTTGGCTTTTTTTTTTCTAGGGGTCCAACCCCTCCCTGGGACCCTGTCCCAATTAGCCCAGGGGATCTTTCAGTCCTTTTTTTCTTACGCTTCATCTCCTTCCTGGCCGTGTCTCTCGCAAAACAACGGAACCGCAGTACTCAGAGACCCCTCACTCGCTTCACAGGTCTGGAGTAGCCAGCCTGCATTTCACACACACACCAATCAATCCCCCGTACCCGCCCCTCCCGGACAATACTTACAATTTGTGGTTTTTTGTCGGGATCTTCGTGCACAAAATTTGCAGGTCTACCCGCCGCGGCTTCTTTACGGAGCCTTTCCTCTTTCTTTTGCTTTTATATGTCCCTTCTTGTCTACTGGATTTTAATCTGCTACTGCCGGTTCACACTAGACGAAACAGAGCAGACTGCCGAACTCGGCGGGTGCGCCCTCCCCCGCTCGGGATCTCCCAGGGTCTCGGGGGCGAGGCGTTGATCCCGGACGAGGCCGCCAATTGTGAAAAACAAGGTCCACTCTCCTGTTAGGATTAAAAAGGTTTAATAAAAGACAATAGGGGACAGATATAAGCAGAAGTTCAGCGCTGGGTGCTTGGCATTCAGCCAAAAAAGCACACCTGGTATGGACAGAGACACCCTTTACATACCCTTCAGCCTAATGCACATTCATAAAAAATTATGCACGTTCAAACTTTTCTCCAAACTAGTTTGCATGTTCAGGGAACTGCTTAGCCTAGCTCCTCCTTGGATCCGCCTCCTCGGAGCATGCGCAGTCCTCTTTCATTGATTCTGTTATCACTCCCAGATTGTGGTTTCGGCAGACGACAGGTGCTGATAGTTGGAATGCCAGCAGCAGGGTCCGTTTGTTGGATGTTATCCAGTTCAAGCAGGCAGTTCAAGCATTCTAACAAAACTATAACAGCTATTTCACTACTACATCTAAGCTCATCTAGCACCAGAAAGAAAGACATTAGTCATCATTACACAGCTATTTTTCACAGCAAGGCTACCTTTGTAAAAAAAGAATTAAAATCATACACATAGTATCCATTGTAATATTTGCAAAAAGCCAACATTATATGTATTTATCACAACTTTGCAGCTACAGCCTTTATGGTGACTGACGCTCGAAAGCTGACTGCGGGAGGATATCTGATTTTTAGAGTTTCACACCAAGTTAAAGCTTTGTTAACTGAACGAGCCTCTTAAGTGGATGACCAGTGCTTGGTTATTACAATATGAATCTTGTTTAATGAAACAGGAAGATTTAGAATTGAGAAGTGGGGAACGGTTTTACCCAGCCTCCTGTTTAAGTGGCCTGGAGGAGGGGAGCCAGGAAGGAATCCATGACTGTATTCAAATAATAGACCTCCAGACCCGGGCTAGGGAAGATTTGCGAGACGCTCCCTGGCCTGGAGGAGAGAATGTGTTTGTTGATGGGTCATCAAGGGTGATAGAAGGGAAGCGGTTCACAGTATATGCTATCATCAATGGAAGGGAATTAAAGTAAGGGAGGAGTTTGCGCCTACACGTTCTGCTCAGACAGCAGAGCTGTATGCACTTGTGAGGGCCTGTGAATTATATTGGGACAAGATAGTGAATATTTTTACGGATTCTAAATATGCCCATGGAGTGATACATGACAAAAAAACCCATCAGGCATCAACGGCAGACGCCGCGGTCTCGTGCGGCGAAAGCGGGGCGGGCGGCAGGGACAGCCGGACTCCCCCGCAGCTGCTGCGAGAAATGCAGCTGGGAAAACGTGCACTCCCAGTTGGAAAGAGGTTGAATCAAAGCTCACCCAGCCAGGAGGAGAAGGCAGAGCACAGTTGGATCTTCCGCGGTCGCAGCCAGAAGCAAAGAGCAGTCCCTTTCCTCCCGGTGTCCCAAGAACAAGTGCTGGTCCCAACGGCCGGCTTTCTCTCCCCTTTGCCCCACCTAGCCACAGGCTTTGCCTCTTACAAAAGAATTGATGGCTCTAATCACCCAGATATTTGTTGCTTAGTAACAGGGATGAAGAAAAAAAATTCCAATGCCCCCAGCCTCCGACAGCATACAATGGTATCTCCATACCCCCTGGCACTCCCAGAGTTCGGGTCAGGTAGAAAGAATGAATTAGAGAAATAAAGAAACACCTTTTGAAGCTGGTGATAGAAACTAAAATGCCATGGGTATGGCTCTTGCCACTGGCTTTGGCTAGAATAAGGGCCAGACCCAGAGGAGATATTCAACTATCTCCCTTTGAATTGATGTTTGGACTTCTTTACCCTTGTAATTCTCAGCCTAGTGGGGGGGGGGGGGGGGGGGTGTGAAAATAAGTGATGCATATTTAAAACAATATGTGGCCCAGATACTGTCTCTTGTGAAATCTCTTCGACAGGAAGCTCAGCTGGCACAGACCCTGCATTTGGATTTTGCTGTTCACAACATCCAGCCAGGAGATTGGGTTCTAGTTAAGGAGTGGAAGGAAGCACCACTGGTGGCAAAGTGGTGTGGACCTCTCCAAGTGTTACTGACCACAGAAACAGCCGTCAAGACAGCAGAAAACGGATGGATCCATCACACTCGGGTCAAGGCCTCTAAAGCCCCAGAGATTTGGATATCTCAACTGGAGGAAAAGGACAGGAAGTCACGATTGACTCTCCGCAGGAGCAGACTGGAGCAGTAACCAGTGTTTCGACATTGGGGGAAGCCCTGTGCGCCTACCTCAAACTGTCTAATAAAATAGTCTGTGTGGGTATCCCTCCTTTCGGATCTCCAGACACTGTGGGGGGCTAATCCTTGCTGTCTTTGTTTTATGTTAAGTGGTTTCTGTGTCTACACTCACCACAAGTGGTGCGGAAGATAATGTGAAGATTAGATTAGGTGACTAGATTACACTATTAGAATGTTTTTCTTAATAATCTTACCTTTATATTTTCAGTTAGGTTTGAGCCAGAAGTGGGAGAATCATTTTTTAACCCCAGGAGAAGAAGTAGCAAAAACCTTTAACCTCAGTAATTGCTGGGTCTGTGGAGGGTCAGGAGGATCTGAAGACTGGCCATGGGTGGCCAGCCCAGTTGAACCTAAATTGAGGGTCAGCACCCTAAGTGAGGTACATAACGGAACAGGGTTTTGGGAAGAAGAAGGAAGTCCATGGCGATTTCATTCTTCTGAAAAGGGCTTTTTTTGTCTCAACAGAACAGGGGGTGTATATGTAGGAAAAAGTGTTTGTGACTGGACTTTATCTTTGGGTTTATATTTTTGGGCCCCCAACTGCCCTCCTTACAATTGCTCCAAGTATCAAGGCAGATGGAATCAAACACATGTTAAGCTCACTAATGGTAGCTGGGTAAGGTGTTCCTACCATAATTACCAAAGAAATTTTGAAGGCTGTAAAGCAGTGGGGAGGGACAAGTTTTTCCACCATTTATTTTTAATCTGCCCCCGAGATAATTCTACCAGTAGGACACATGTTGTCCGTGACTATCACTGGAAGTGGCAACACCGGAATGGAACCAGAACCCTTTTTAGTAGGTTCTGGTCCAGATCTAACTAAACAGATCTGGGATGTAACTGGAAGTGAAAACCTCATGTAGGAGCATGGAGATGCAAATATTGTGACTCTTATGGTAAGGCAACTGTTGTTGGGGGACTGTTAGGCCCAGTTAAAAAGTTGTATTTTGACCCACCAATTGTTGATGAAAATTGGAAAGGCCCCTTTGCTAATTGAACCTGGGCCTTGAAAGGGCATTATTGGATTTGTGGCCAATATGCTTATGGCAGGTTGCCTCCAAACTGGTCAGGAATATGTTATGTAGGGTATATTAAACCGTTGTTCTTTCTGTTACCACAAGTTCAGGGAAATCAGTTAGGAATCAAGGTATACAATGATCTAATTAGAGACAAGTGGTCAATAGATGCATCCCTAGCTAAAGGGAGCACCCAGAAGTGGGGAAAAGAAGAATGGTCACCAGAGCAAATTATACAACACTATGAACCAGCCACTTAGAATCCTAATGAATTAATATCAGGTGCCAGAAAACCCATTTATAATTTAAATCGGACCATTAGGTTACAGGCTGTCTTTGAAATGATAACCAACCAGACAGCTACAGCTCTTGACCTTCTTGCTGACCAATCCACTCAGATGAGGAATGGGATATTTCAACATTGGATGGTACTGGATGATCTATTAGCAGAAGAAGGGGGAATGTGTGGAAAACTAAATGACTCAAACTGCTGTTTGCAAATAGATGACAATGGAAAAGTGGTGAAACAAATAACAAAGGGAATAAGAAAGCTAGCTCACGTCCCAGTCCAAATGTGGAAAGGATGGGAATGGGACATGTTTTCATGGTTACCTGGTGGTCTATGGGTTAAACCAAATGCTCTTTTTCCTCTTATGTGCTATAGCAACTCTAATCTTTTTACCATGCTTGATCCCTTGCTTAGTGCAGCTCATTCAGCATGTGATCAAAGGGATGCAGGTAGTAGCCATGCCTACTGATCCAGAAATGGCTACAAAAGGACAAAAAATCATGTCACTACAAATAATCACAAAACCAAAAAAGACACAAGAACACACAATCCAGTCAATAATAACTAAAGTTTGTAAAGACAATTACTGAGAAAATAAAAAGAGGAGGGATTGAAAGGAATAAGGGAGTGTCTTTAAAAGCAAATGACTGGTAAAGATAAGACCTGAGTCTGCTGGTAAGATAACATTGATACTGAGAGATAGAAGAAACAATGGGTAGGATTTCCATAGGAATTTCCCTAATTTGACTTATCCAAAACTGTGTTAATGAACTACAAGAACAGAGACACCAGAAGAAGAAGAAAAGGGGAATGTGTATTGGGGGTGATGGTATTAGGAGGGGGATGTATATTAATTAGGTGTTCCGGGAAATCTGTACCTCTCGAGTACCTCAGCCAATGGGGGAAGAGAGAGGGGAACTGCGGCCAGTAATTAGGATAACAGAGGCTGCGTCCTCTATCAATTTGAGAGAGACCCCATGGGAAATGCCCATGACCTCTCCCTTTATTCATGAATAAAGTTACAGGACTCCTCTGTCTCCTTTTTGGACATAAACCTCTGGTGTTTGTGGATTAATTTTCCTGACAGCTATTATTATCTATAGTAATATAGCAATATGAAAGCATAAAAATATTACTTAAGTGTTGCAGATAAGTAAAACCTTACAAAATGAGGGCCTTGTTACCTTTGTAAAATCCTTGCTCATTCCTGTTTCTTCGGCTAACCAGAAAAGCACTCTGGGAATGACTCAGCTAAACTAGAGGTGAAAAACAAGTTATATAACTAGAAAAGAAGCTATAAAAGCACCTGTGTGTAGACACATGATCAGAATCCTCATTGGTCAGAAAGACACGTGGACACTGCGTGAGAGGTGATAGGGAAGTGGCATGCAGCCAATGGGTGATTTATTAAGTTAACAAGAATGTAAACTAATAACAAGCTAATTGCTTATAAACCCCTGGTTTTTGTAATAAAGCAATTCCTCTGTGCACCTGCAAAGGGGGGGGTCTGTGCCATTCATCATCATCATCATCGCTATGTCACTGAAACTGCGGGAAAAACAAAAACACTTCAACAACATTTTTAATGTTAGAGAGTCAAGGCATTACTTTATTATCTGGCCAGGATGTTGTTCTGGCCAGGATGTACCACAGAAATCATCTCATCCACACATAGCCCAGGTGTGCAGGGAGAATCATTCCATGACACATAGCTTTTACCCGCTTTTTCAGATATTTTATACAATCAAAATAAATAGAAATGTATTGGGTCAGTGTTCATTGGTCCAAAGTTGAGCAAACGCCCAGTATTCATTTTCCCATTGGATCCGAATCTCCTTGCCTCTGATGTTAATTAGATTTTTCATTCTTCAATTTTCTTATCGGTCCTTTCTGGACCAGATGTCTTCAGCCCTGCTGGAGGTGGCGTCTGGGGTAGATGTTTGTAGATAGCCACTGATGTCCCGCTGATGTTCTGCTAATGGCCCTTTATCTTTTGGGTTACTCCCAGTCTGTTGATATGTTGGGTTTATCAGACCTCACCTGGTAGAACAATGCCATGGAAAGAAACTTAAAATTCCTTTTCCCGGGGCAAAGACAAACAAAACCCTTTGACTAAAGTTATACAAAATTTTTAAACTGGTATATTTTCCAACAGTTACACTTAAGAAAATGCATTGGGAAAAGAAAGAAAGAAAGAAAGAAAGAAAGAAAGAAAGAAAGAAAGAAAGAGAGAGAAAGGATAAGAGTAGAAATATACATGGTCACCACCCATGGATCTGTGACAAGACTTGATTGTTGCAGCTTAGATGTCCGTTGGTCGAAGTGATGGTCTTGATCCATTGGGGTGGGGGAAAAAGTCCATGAAACACAAAGTCCAATGGGTTAAAATACGCCCAGGCTAGGTGGGAACACCTAGGTACCTCCCCTGTCTGCGGGGGAAGTTTTACACTCTCTTGCAACAGACTGGATCTGTGGCAACACTTGTGGATCACGTGTAGTCCTCTGGTGGAAGGCCTCAGGAATGGGTCTGGGGGGCACTTTGGAGGTCTTTGATGGTTTATGATCCCTTCTCAGCTGTCCCTCATGTCAGCACAGTTCAGCCAGTGATGCCCCATCAGACCTTCTGTGGGGAAGGGGGGGCGGGGAGTTTTACAACTGAGTTGTGTAAGAGTGGGCAATTACCATGATAAGAAACACCATCCAGCCTTGCAGAATTTGCCCCTCCCTGCCACCCCGCCCCCCCACCCCACCCCCGCCACCCCAGCCGAACTGATTTTCAACACAGCCGCTCTTAACTCATAGTCCAGTTCCCATCAGGAGGAATATCCAAGGGGGTGGGCTTTGGTGGTCGCAGATGAGCAGTTGCTTCTTTGCAGAGTTTGCTACAGTGGACAAAAGTCCTTTGGTGATTTTAACAATGTTTAATCTATTAACCATTTCAGTCTCTCACAGATGACTCACATGACTGTAGTACTGAAATGGATGACTATAAGCTCTTCATAAGGGACAGCCGAGGAAGGAAAGGCAGTGGAATGGCTCTGTATATTAGGGAGTGTTCTGATTGTATGGAGCTCAATGATAGTGATGATAAGGTTGAGTGCCTATGGGTAAGAATCAGGAGGGAAGGCCAACAAGGCTGACATCCTGGTCAGAGTCTGTTATAGACCACCCAACCAGGATGAAGAGGCAGATGAAGCATTCTACAAGTGGCTGGCAGATGTTTCATAATCAGTAGCCCTTGTTTTCCTGGGGAAATTAAAATTGCTTGATATCTGCTGGAAACTCAACACAGCAGAGAGGAGGCAGTCTAGGAGGTTCCTGGAGTGTGTGGAAGAGAACTTCCGACACAGCTGGTAATTGAGCCTACCAGGGGCAGTGCCCTGTTAGACCTGCTATTTATGGACAGAGAAGGGCTAGTGGGAGATGTGCTGGTCAGAGGCTGTCTTGGACACGGTGACCAGGAAATGATAGTTTTTGATTCTCAGTGAAGTAAGGGAGGGGGTCAGCAAAACTGCTACCTTGGACTTCTTGAGGGCCAACTTGTGTCACCGAAATCTGCGGGAAAATAAGAAAAACCCTCTAACACTGTATTTGAAGTGATAGAGAATTAGGCATTACTTTATTTGCTGGCCAGGATGTGCCTAGGAAAGTATTCCAAGAACACATAACATCAGAGAATTTTCTCCCGAATTTTATACAGTCAAAACCCCTCCTGGAGATGGTATCTGGTGAATGTCTGTGATAACCCCATGACCTGCGGATGTTCAGTGGGTGGCCACAATGTCCTGTAGATGTTCTGTTAATGGTCTTTATCTTTCTGGTTATCTTCGGGGTTACTCCCAATCCGTGGTATGTTAATCCCATCTCCGTAGGGTGATACTATATCTCTTAAAAAAACTAAAGAAAAGCTCTTTTCCCTAGGTAAAGTCAAATAAAACTAGCTAGAGAGATATAATAAAATTTCTAAAGTTATATTGTTTCTGACAATTCCCCCCTTTGGAAGTGACCATAATTTCTTTAAGGTCACTTCCACTTAATTTTATCATCTAAATTATGTTAATTCAAATAACAAAAATTAAAACAAAACAAAATTATTCTCGGAATAGTCAGCCATCCTTAGAGACCTTTCTTAAACTTTAGAATTTTATATGAGTTTGTTTTTATTAAGTTTGCACAATGTTTTACACCCTAATTTGCAAATTTGGATTAAGATCTATACGCCAATTATTAAGGTCAGAACTATGATAGCAATGCCAATTAGTTTTCTTATGATCGCATTCAGATTTGGAATCCATGATGTAATCCAGTCAAATATATCTACTCCCTGGTTCTTTTGGATCTCTTGAAAGATTTCAGAATTTTTCCTTATTTCTTTTAGGTCAGTTTGTATTCTCTGGGTCTGATCTATGTACACACAGCAGCTGGTATTAATGACTGTGCACACTCCACCTTTGGAAGCAAGAATCAGATCTAGGGCCATTCGATTTTCTTTGACTACATTAGAAAGGCTAGTGACTTCTTGTTGTAAAGCACCAATTGCATCACTGGTTCGGTTTTCTATTTGCTCAATAACTCCAGAGATGTTTATGATGGCCTTTTCTAATTCAGGTACTCCTAACCATGGTACAAGTCCTCTCATAAACTTGTCAAACCCAGAGGACTTTTCAATTAATGGATTTAGAGTTCGTTTATATCGCATAATAAAGGATCGCAGATGTCTTTTGGGGAATTCTGATTTACTAATGATATCTATTTCTGGTACCACTGTCCCAATAGTGCATGTTCCTTGCCATTTAGGTGGCAGAGCTTTTCTAGCTGAATTCCCACATAGCCAGTAGTATCCTATGTTATCGGGAATAGGCCACCATTGTGAATTTAGGATACTTTTATTTGTTACATTTAAATATGAATTACATTTCGGGTAATTTCTTACCATTATTCTCGACATACAATTAGGTGACTTTGTTTGTTTTAGAGGGGTTGCCCCTGATTTTTTTTGGACATCTCTGAACACAAGAGGCATTCATAGCTGTTAATTTTACTGATAGGATTTGTTTATCTATGGTGTTGCGTGTTACCTTTTCTTTAAAAAGGTGCATTACATCAACTGGGAGAAAGCTATTGGAGAATGTGTTTGGGATGGGAAGTCCCATTAGTTGTATACTTTCGTCTGAGTGGGTGGGAAACTGAGAGCAAATCCAGCAGTTGCTGCTGTTTGTTATCAGAGTTACAGCTTGCGTGAGTTTTAGGTGTGAGTTTCTCTTCCAGGGGTCAGGTAGTATTTGTTCAATGTGTGTCATGTTAGAGGAAAAATACATATCACTACCTTCCTTTGTTCGCTCACTTACCTATCTGGGATTTGAGCTTAGGTTTGTCAGTCTCAGGCCCTCGCTGGGATGGTTGACTATTCCAGACAAAATTAGCCAGACAAAATTATTCTGAAAATAGAAAAGAAACCATTTAGTATTTCTCATCTTAGCGTCTCTGATTTCGTTGCAGCTTTATCTGCAATGGATTAGTTGTTTGTCGCACTGTCCAGAGTGTTTCTTCTGGGTCTGGGGCTGGTTTGATTTGCGAGTAATGGATCCAGGAGTCTCCACCAGTTGTTTTTACTGCTGTATGAGTAGTTAATAGAACTTGATAGGGTCCTTTCCACTTGGGCTGAAGGGGTTCTTCACTCCACGACCGGACGTAAACCCAATCTCCTGGCTGATG
>JAKEPQ010000152.1:0-57283 GCA_024500445.1 Entomyzon cyanotis | reverse complement strand
GGGATAGAATTTATTAATTTAGGGGAACTAGAAGCTGGATAATAATAATAATTTTTTGAACTGATTTAGAAGGCCAGAGATTGGATAATGATTTACTAAGATTTGCTTGCTGAAGACAATGTATTATTCGCTTAATGATTTTGTGCCTACCTAGTATCGGGGAGGACATAGAAAAGAAAGCCAAATAATTGAGCAAAACTACTGAGTGTGACCAAACATCCTGCTCTCAGAGCCCAGAACTGGTACAAGTTAGTTCTAAGGCTTGGACTTGGACCAAGAACCAAGGGAGCATGCGCAAGGGAACGGGGTGAAGAGTTCATCCTGAGGAAGACTACTAACTTCGCCCCTCATTAATCTTCGGGACCCTTGCCCACAATTAATCCGTGACACTGCGCTTGCGCGAACATATTTAAATGAACTTTGAACTCATTATAATACGAAGCGGGGATAGGTAATGAATATGTATAGGAGCATTGTGTAACTTTATGCATATGTAACCTGTAACCTAATATAAACCAAGTGAAGTGCGGCTGACGGTGTGCATGCCTTTGGAGGGGCTACCCCCCATGCACCCCAGCTGGAATAAACGCATACCTACTTCATAACTATTTGAGTTGTGGAGTCAATCCGTGCCTCAGTCATGCAATAGGCATAGTAAACCAATAAAGCAATTCTCATGTCATTCCCTGGTCGCAACAGGAGCAATACAACAGGCAGATAGTTTCCCATGTGCGGAAAAATATAGAGAGCAAGATACAGTACCCACATAGACAAGCTGAGCATCATGGTGAATAGATTTCTGTAATAAAGAATTATATTTCTGATTTTCCCTCAAGTTGTGCCCCACATTGGGCGCCAAAATATGTATTAGTTTGAAAACAAACCAGTGGCAGATCGCAAGTCAGGATTAAAATTTAACGGGAAAAAAAATTAAAATAAGTGAAATAATACAAGGAAAAGCACTGAAAAACTCAGATACAACCTGACACCCTGTTAGGGTGGTGGTAGCAGTCCAAATGAAGTAGTTCAGTTGAAGCGGTGATCCTCTGGGAACCCAGCAGACAGGGCTAACTTATGCAGTTCCAAGGCCAGGTTATATCTAGGTGGGAATGCTTGGCTCCTCCCTCCTGGGTGGAGCATCTCACAATAGGATGAGATAAGTCCATGAGTCATGTGGTGGCTTCTTGATGGCCCATTGTCTGTTACCAGGGGTGAGTCATAGCAGGAGATAACAGCTAATGGCCCACAGCTGGTGGTAATAGAATACCTAAATACATCTATATTGAGACCTAGGACAGGCTCCATACAGCTGCTTTTCATTTTCGTTTTGTCCCTACAACACAACAGGAACCATTAGTGAAAAGAGTGTAGCGTGTTTCGTCTGCTGGCAGTTGGTTATAGGGTGGATCTTTCTCTGCACGAGTCTCCTGTTCCTGCTCCTCTTCATCAATTAGACTAAAATTTTCACCTTCAGGCCAATTTGTAATTATTTCCAAAATCTCAGGGCAATTCAGATTTCCCATACAGGCGCGCTGTGTGATGAGGGCAATCCTTTTGCTCCATGTGCCATTGGTGGCGTGGTGAGTAGAGGGAACTTCTGCTTGGAACATCCACCCCAGCACTGGTAATCAGGGTGCCAGGAGGAGTTGTGCTTCCGTGCTGATTACCTCTGAGGCGGCTTGGACACCTTCATAGGCTGCCAGGATTTCTTTCTCTGTTGGGGTGTAGTTGGCTTCGGACCCTCTGTAGCTTCAGCTCCAGAATTCCAGTGGACGACTCTGAGTCTCACCAGGAACCTTCTGCCAAAGGCTCCAAGACAAACCATGGCTCCCAGCTGCAGAGTAGAGCACATTCTTTACTTCCGGTCCCATCTTGACTGGGCTAAGGGCTACTGCATGAGCAATCTCCTGCTTGATTTGGGTGAAAGCTTGCTGCTGTTCAGGGCCCCAGGGGAAATCATTTTTCTTACGGGTAACCAGGTAGAGTGGGTTCACAATTTGGCTGTACTCAGGGATGTGCATTCTCCAAAAGCCTATGGCGCCTAGGAAAGCTTGTGTCTCCTTGTTGGTTGGTGGAGACGTTGCGGTGATTTTATTGATGACTTCAGTGGGAATCTGATGCCGTCCATCTTGCCACTTCACCCCCAGGAACTCGATCTCTTTGGCTGGTCCCTTGACTTTGCTTTTTTTAATGGCGAAGCCGGCTTCTAGGAGAATCTGGATGATTTTCTCCCTTTTCTCAAATACTTCTTCTGCTGTGTTTCTCCACACAATGATTTCATCAATGTACTTCAGATGTTCTGGAGCCCCACCCTTTTCCAGCGCATTCTGGATCAGTCCATGGCAAATGGTGGGACTGTGTTTCCACCCCTGGCACAGTCGGTTCTAGGTATATTGCATGCCCCTCCAAGTGAAGGCAAACTGAGGCCTGCACTCTGCAGCCAGAGGAATGGAGAAAAATGCATTGGCAATGTCAATAGTGGCATACCACTTTGCTGCCTTGGTCTCCAGCTCATACTGGAGCTCCAACCTGTCTGGCACAGCAGCGCTCAGAGGTGGAGTCACCTCATTCAAGGCACAATAGTCCACAGTCAATCTCCATTCTCCTTCAGATTTACGCACAGGCTAAATGGGGCTGTTGAAGGATGAATGGGTCTTGCTGAGCACCCCTTGGCTCTTTAGTTCACGGATCAACTTGTGAATGGGAATTACAGCATCTCGATTTGTCCGGTACTGTCGGCGATGAACGATGGAGGTGGCAATTGGTGCTTGTTGCTCTTCCCCTTTCAGGAGTCCTACTGCAGATGGCTTCTCTGATAGTCCAGGCAAGGTGTTCAATTGCTTAATGCCCTCTGTCTTTACAGCAGCTATCCCAAATGCCCACTTGAGTCCCTTTGGGTCTTTGAAATACCCATTTCGGAGGAAGTCTATGCCTAGAATACATGGGGCCTCTGGGCCAGTCACAATGGAATGTTTTTTTCCCCTCTTTTCCAGTCGGGCTCACTTCAGCTTTCACCAGGGTCAAGTCTTGTGATCCTCTTGTCACGCCGGCAATAGAAACAGGTTCTGCCCCCACATGTCGCGATGGAATTATCGTGCACTGCGCACCAGTGTCAACTAAAGCTTCGTATTCTTGTGGCTCTGATGTGCCAGGCCATCGAATCCACACAGTCCAAAAACCACGGGGTTTTTTGGCCTCTACCTGGCTAGAGGCAGGGCCCCTCTAACCCTGGTGGGCATGCGTATTAGAGGTTCCTTTGAGGGGATCGGACATGTTGACTGGAGCTACTTCCCTTCTGGTGGAGTTCCCTCTCTGAGTCTTGCCCTCCTTCAATTCATGCACTCGTCACGCCAGAACAGCGGTGGGTTGTTCATCCCACCTCCTCATGTTTTCTCCACTTTCATACAGGAAATACTACAACTCACGTCGAGGGGTCTACCCGCTCCTCATAGCTGGGGAACGTCTGCGTCCGGTTACAGAACTTCTGACCTGTATTGCCGAGATTTGGAGAAGGCCCTCTTTACTCTCCTTACTGAGTTTCTCGTGATTCTCCTCTATTTTATCTTCTAGTTTCAGCAGGCGTGTTTCCATAGCTGAGATTCTTGCATTCGTTGGACCATGCACAACATTTGCATACGTTTGGAGCTTCCTTGCCATATCAAGCACGGTCTCATGCCCGTCATCTCGCTTCATCATTGCTAAAGCAGAAGTGTATTCTGGTGGCCCAAGTCGTACGAGTTTCTGCCACATCACAGGTGTACATTCTACCGCATCTGGATCCACAAGCAGGGCTGGGTTTGCTATGTCCTCTGGGAAGACAATCTCTACCACCGCCATTTCTCTCAAGCGTCGAATCCCTTGTTCTATGGTCTTCCACGGAGTTTATTGTATATAGAGACCTTCGGGGCATAGGTATCTTTACCTCACACCTTTGAAAACTCGCCTCCAGAGGCTGTCAGTCAGCCCATCCCGTGCCATTCGGTTGATATGTGGGTCACGTGACACGGTTCCCAAATGCCTTGCCTCGGTACCGTCTAGAAGTGTAACGTCACCTGCAGCATCCTAAAGACAGACTAACTAACTAATTATAGATTCATTATCTCGTTGGACATAATCTTTTCTTAGGCCGCGAAGGTCTCTCACAGTCATGGATTCGACAATGATCTCTGACTCAGTTGCTGACTTTGAGGATCCCTCCCCGCCGTCACCTGGGCGATCAGTCTTGACTTGGGTTTTCTTGCTTCTTGTAACAGGAGCAACTGCCACTGGCTTAGGCTTCTTGTCTTTTTGTTCTATAGCATTTGACAATGTACGATAAGCATATGCCAGGGTCCAACATATTGCACTACAGTTGTCACTGCATTTCTCTTTGAGATACTTCCTCACCTCAGCTGGTCTCAGAATTTGTCCAGGGGGAAACTCCCAATCTATTGGGTCAGAGAATTTCTTTAAAGTTTTACCTGTGTCCTCCCATACTCCGCACCATTCAAATTTTCCTACATCTGGGCCAGGTGTCTGCTCCTGCTCAGCCCCTCTGGGCCTCTCAGCCCTCATTCTGGAAAAGCAGAACACCATATATATGGAACTTACCAGGTAAAACACCTGTACTACTAGGTTAATGGTCTCTTTAACATCCAGGGGAAACTGAACATTTTCAAAAGGTGCTATACCAGATTTACAGGGAAAGAAATAGGTGAGGTACCAGGAAGCTTCATCCTCTACTTCTCTAGCAGGTTGGGTAATATTACTAACAAAACCCCAAAACAAGCTACTAAAACTAGGAGAGGAAAGCAACAGAGCATATACATATTTAACAGTTTCCAATACTGTTTTATAGATCATCAATATCACGCACATTACTATAACAAGCCGGAGTCGTGTCCCTGATCTGTGAAAATTATACATTAGGGATAAAATTGCCCCCTATGTGTTAGTAGGGAAACAGGCCGACGTGCCAGACAGACAGAATCACATCAAACAACATCCCATCAAACAACATGGTGACTACTGATTGCTGTAATCCAATACAAAGCATTTAAAACCAGAATGTAATTATTAAGGTTTTTTTCTTTTTTCACTTTCTCTAGCCCCATAAAGGTGGGCACCAAGTTTGTTAAACCCCTTTAAGTTGGGTGCCAGATATTGTCCCGGATTAGAGACAAATTTTTCTAGGTGGAAAGCGCTCCGAACAAATGCCTCCCCAAAAAGCCAAGGGCTCTGGCACCCCCTCCCCCACCACAACAGAATTTCTTAGATGAAAGTGAAAAAAACCCCAATTTATTTAACAGAACACGCAGAGTGCCTTGCAAGGCACAGGGGAAGGGGAAAACAGGGGAAAAGGAGTTATTAAACCTGAGTAAACGGCTGGTAAACTTTAGTGTCCTTTTCCTCAGACGTAGTTTCCCCTCTCTGGGGGTCCTGAAGGGGGGGAGCTGGGCGGAGTTGCTCTGGTAGCTCCTTGGAGGATTCTTGTCTGCCGTCCTCCGGGGGCTCCTCGGGTTTTCCGGGTGAGAAAACAAATCGAAAGAAAGGGTCCAAAAGGAGACAACAAAGAAGCAATCCCAGGGAAGAAAGCTAGCAGCCCCGACAGCAGCAGCAGCAGCAGCCAGCCGAAGGAATGTCCTTTATTCCCCCTTGCTCCCCAGTGGAGCAGCCTGGGGAAGAGTTTCAAAACAACCCGCGCTTCTCCCAGCTGCTGAACACAGTTAAAGCTACAGGACCACATTTCTGAGCATACAAGCAAACGATAGGGAATACAGGATTATCATAACATCACCCCAATGCATGTATTTAGAAAAAGTATGCAGTTGATGCATCCTTGGCTGGAGGGAGCACCCAAAAATGGGGAAAGGATGAATGGCCACCAGGGCGAATCATACAACACTATGGACCAGCCACTTGGAATTCAAACAAATTCATATCAGGTGCCAGAGAACCCATTTATAATTTGAATCGAATAATTAGGTTACAAGCTGTCTTTGAAATTATAACCAACCAGACAGCTACAGCTCTTGACCTTCTTGCTAACCAATCCACTCAGATGAGGAATGCAATATTCCGACATTGGATGGTACTGGATTATCTATTAGCAGAAGAAGGGGGAGCATGTGGAAAATTAAATTACTCAAACTGCTGTTTGCAAATAGATGACAATGGAAAAGTGGTGAAACAAATAACAAAGGCAATAAGAAAGTTAGCTCATGTACCAGTCCAAACGTGGAAAGGATGGGAATGGGACGTTTTCGTGGTTACCTGGTGGACTATGGGTTAAACGAATGCTCTTTTTCCTCTTATGTGCTATAGCAACTCTAATCTTTTTACCATGCATGATACCTTGCCTAGTGCAGCTCATTTGGCATGTGATCAAGGGGATGCAGGTAGTAGCCATGCCTACTGATCCAGAAATGGCTACAAAAAGACAGAAAATAATGTCACTGCAAATAATTGCAAAATAAAAAAGACCCAGGAAGAGAAAATTAAGTCAAAGGTAACTAAGGTTTGTAAAGACAATTACTGAGAAGAGGAGGAGGCATTGAAAGGAATGAGAGGGAGATGTCTTTACAACAAACAGTGGGTCTGTGTGGTAGTTTTGATTGGCCCAAAACATCAGTAAAGTATTTTTAACATCTAGGCGAAATTTGGACCCCTCAGAAGCTGTTGTGGTAGGCCTGGGGAGGTGTCTGAGGGGTGGGGAGTGGCACAAAGATGGCTCCTGTGTGTCCTGAGTGAAAGTTCTGGAAGTTTTTACATCAAGTCCAGCAGAGCCAATCTCTGATGGCTCTGGAGGTGATGGACATGTTACCAGGCAAGTTTGGGCCAATTGGAGGTGCTAGTTACGCCTCTGTGAAAACATATTTAAGAAGAAATCAAAACAAAGCAGGCATGCACTTCTTTCACTTCTTTGTAGTTGGAGGAGGAGGAGGTGAAGGTAAAAATATGTGAAGGGAGAACAGCATGGAGATGTCAAGGTCAGTGAAGAAGGTGGGGGAGGAGGTGCTCCTGGCGCCGGAGCTGAAAACCCTCTGCTAGCTGTGGTGAAGGCCATGGGGGGGCAGGAGGTCCCCTGCAGCCCATGGAATCCACAGGAGTGCAGAAATCAACCCACAGCCCACTCCAGAGGAGCAGGTGGATGCCTGGAAAAGACTGTGAACCAGTGGGAGTCTCATCTAAGAGTTAAAACTGCAAAGGCCTTGGAAGGGAGAGAAAGGCCTTTTCCTTGCTCCTGGCATGGAAGCAGCCTGGCCTCGGCTTGGGAGAGTCTGCACAGCAACCTATGGACAAAAAGACTCACGTTGCAGCAGGATTCGTGCGGGATGTTGCTCGTGAGATTGGACTCACGCCAAAGAAGTTCCCAGAGGACTGTCTCTCGTGGGAAGGACCCCTGGCTAAGTAGAGAACCCCTCTCCCTGATTGGGCTGACCAGAGAACCCCTCTCACCCTGCCCCCTGTCTGTGTTGCTGGTTTGGAAAAAGGGAAGGGGGGTGAGTGCAAAGACTGCTTCTTAAGAGGGTGGGGGTGAGAGCAGAAAAACTGTCTGGAGAAAGAGAGAAATAAGTAGAAATAAAGAGTATTTGTAGTAGAAGAATTGTGGTGATTAATAGATTTAAGAATCTGCTCTGTGGACTGAGAAAAGACCCCACACCCTGCCTTCCTACCCGGGCTTGTTGATTATAAAAGAGGAAAGGGGGTGAATACTATAAGTTCGTAAGAGGGAGGGGGAGGAGTGAACAAAAACGGTATAGAAAATTTATTTTTGCCTTGCATTTATCCTCCAACTCTGTTAGGTAATTAAATTACCTTTTTGCAACTTTAAGTGAAGCCTGCTTGCCCTTTTTCTTTTTCGGTGCGTCCTCCTACCAACCAGTGTCCTATCTCATTTGACTCATGAGATTAGTGTGTATTTTTATAGGGGTTTTTTTTTCTGTAGCAAGAGAGAGTCGAGGTGCCTGGCGTTTTGTCAGGGTCAAACCCCGACAGCCTGCTGGTAGATAAAGCCAGATACCGATAGGCAAAAGAAGCAATGGGAGGAACCATAAATTCCGTGGGAATTCCACTAATTGACACAGACTGTTGCTCACCCAAGGCCGCGCTAAATCCCTGGACTTAGAGAAAAAGAACAGGGAAAATGGAGGAAAATAAATCGCAGAGTACCACAGCCTTCTCCATGTTACTTGTCACTAGACCTCCTGGCTTATTTATCAGCGAGGGAGGAGTGGGGTTACACATTATTTAGTCTTCCTTTTCTGACCAACGCACCTCTGGAATCCCATCTTATGATTCTTCACATCCCTTGCCAAATTCAGCTCCAGCTGTGCCTTAGCTTTCTTGATCCCATCCCTACAGACCCGGGTGGCATCTTGAGATTCTTCCCAGAATGTGTGTTCCTGCTTCCATTACCTATGCATTTTGTCCTTGCGCTTCAGCTCGGCCAGAAGAGAAGGCCGTTACTCAGCCACGCTGGGCTCCTGCCTCTCTTGGCTGATTTCTCATGTCGACCTCCTCCTCTTGATCGAGCAGCCTATAGTAGACAGCAACCACGAAGTCTGCTTTAACTTGTGTGGGATGATGACCACAGAGCCAGGCAAGGGCTAAGGCATACTTTCTATGGCCTACACCATGTATGCTACACGTTATCTTTATGGATGGAGATCCGCATAGCTGACGTCAAGAAAGGACGATGAGGCTGAAGGAGGAGTTCCCGGGCAGGTAAGATAGTCATCTTTTGTCTCTGACGAAAGGCACAGAATGAAACAAAGTCATATGACTGGAACTCTGAAGGACACCATGGCCAAAAAATGCACACATATATGACTATATTACTAAGGTCTCGGCTTAGATCATGCTATACGTAAGGAAGAGATGATTGGGCTGTATATAAGGAGGGTAGAAATTTCACCTAGTTAGGAGGAATTCCCATTAGACCTCAGAGACAGTGAACGGGCTGCTCTCCTCTCCCTCCTCCCAAGCAGGGACACCTTCTTGGGAAGCTTCCGCATATGATTGTTATTATTACCAGTACCTGGGTTAGCACAATGTTATTGGAGCTCTATCATAGCTAGTGAATTTCCCAATGGCAGTTCCAAATCTGTATTTCTGTAGCTTCAAAAAACCGCACTATGGGTGAATATGTGCTCACGAAGATTCTAAGAGAACACAACCAGACTTATTGGTTGTAATCGGAAATTAAGCCTAACCGCACCCCAGCCGTCTGATCTCTGAGGATCAGCAGGAATGCAAGGGACTTTATTTTCGGTCAAATTTCTTACTCTCAACGCAACAGCTTGGCCTCTAAATTTCACCCGTAAGCTCTCAACCTGTTCATCACTGTTTTTCAAAGACAGCTCTGTGCAGTCAATCCCTCTTATTTTATGTTTACATAGAGGGCAAACTCCGCCTCTTCTTTCTTCTGACCACTATATAGCCACTGATTGCAGAGCTCTAGTAAATTGAGTCTTCCCCTTGTGGAGTTGCAGAGGAAGAGGCCCCCGGAATCCCACTAACAGAAAAACAGGATGCAGAAGGGTATTGATCAGCACAGGATTTGAAGCAGATAGCAGGCTTCCTGCTCTCCCCTGAGAAGAATAACAAGCTGTCAAACCTGACAGATGTATTGAGGAATTGTGAAAGACTGAGAAAACAACTAAGAGACAACTTCTCACGCTGAAAAGTATATCTATTATTTGGCTTAGTAATAAAGGCAGAATTCATGTTGCACACAGCAAGTGGTTCTCATTTCATACGCTACATCCCACCACATTTCTGCTAGAGCGATTACATCGTTAGCTTTCCAGCTGCACAGTGGCTTCCAGCTCTTCCTCTTTGCTATGCATATTGCATGCATCGGTACAGAGGCACTTCCATTGGGCTGTCAACCACATCACTTTTTTTGGAGGATCAAGCCCAACTCCATCGTTGACTTTTCCAGGTATTCCCCTCTTGGTTCCTGATGCATCAGAAGCCCCAAGCCCTTCTCTGTTGCTCAAAACTCCATCCCCTTTCCCCGCTAAATCTCATTTCAAGCCCACGTTGTAAGTCTGGCCAGCTTGCTGGCGAAGACCCTCTTGCCGTACTTGGTCGCGTGAATACCATCAGCTCCCAACAGACCCGGCTTCTTAAAGGTAGATCCATGATCATAGAAGCCAAAACCTTGAGTATGGCACCAGCTACACAGCCAAGCATTCAGCTGTTCAGTTCGTCTCCTCCTTCCTGGACCCCTTGCTCTGACTGGACTCTGATAGAGGCTGTGCTCCTGATCCTTTTAACATTGCTCCAACAGACATAATAGTCCCCTGGGAGGGTTCTAAGTTGCTGTCGGGGTTTGACCTTGACTAAACGCCAGGCACCTTGACTCTCTTTTGCTACAGAAAAAAAATTATAAATATACACATCAATTTCGTGAGTCAGATGAGATAGGACATTGCCAGGAGGACGCACGAAAAAGAAAAAGGGCAAGCAGGCTTCAAGCTTAAAGTTGCAAAAAGTGTTTTAATTACCTAACAGAGTTGGAGGATAAATGCAAGGCAAAAATAAACTTTCTATACAGTTTTTGTTCACTCCCCCCTCTCTCTTACGAACTTATAGTATTCACCCCCTTTCCTCCTTTACAATCCACAAGCCGGGTAGGGAGGCAGGGTGTAGGGTCTCTTTTCAGTCCACAGAGCAGATTTTCAAATTTATTCATCACCACAATTCTTCTACTACAAATACTCTTTATCTCTACTTGGTTTTCTCTCTCTCCAGACAGTTTTTCTGCTCTCACCCCCACCCTCTTAAGAAGCAGTCTCTGCACTCACCCCCCCTTCCCTCTTTCCAAACTAGCAACACAGACAGGGGGCAGGGTGAGGGGTTCTCTGGTCAGTCCAATCAGGGAGAAGGCGTCTCTACTTAGCTACAGGGTCTTTTCCCACGAGAGACAGTCTTCTGGGAACTTCTTTGGCATGGGTTTAATCTCACGAGCAACATCTCGCCCGAATTCTGCTGCTTTGTGAGTCTTTTTGTCCATAAGGTGTTGTGCAGATTCTCCCGAGCCGAAGCCAGGCTGCTTCCATGCTAGGAGCAAGGCCTTTCTCTTCTAGTCAAGGCCTTTGGCAGTTTTAACTCTTAGATGAGACTCCTACTGGTTCACAGTCTTTTCCAGGCATCCACCTGCTCCTCTGGAGTGGGCTGTGAGTGGATTTCTGCATCCTTATAGACTCCATGGGCTGCAGGAGAAACTTTTTGCTCCCCCCATAGCTTTCACCATGGCTAGCAGAGGGTTTTCAGCTCTGGTGCCGGGAGCACTGGAGCACCGCTTCCCCCCCTTCTTCACTGACCTTGGCAATCTCCATGCTGTTCTCTTTTACATATTTTCACCTCCACCTCCTCCTCCTCCAACTACAAAGACGTGAAAGAAGTGCGTGCCTGCTTTGTTTTGATTTCTTCTTAAATATGTTTTCACAGAGGCGTAACCAACACCTCCAATTGGCTCTAACTTGGCCGGTAGCATGTCTCACCTCCAGAGCCATCAGAGATTGGCTCTGCTGGACTTGATGTAAAAACTTCCAGAACTTACACTCAGGACACACAGGAGCTATCTTTGTGCTACTCCCCACCCCTCAGACACCTCCCCAGGCCTACCACAACAGCTTCTGAGGGGTCCAAATTTCTCCTAGATATTAAAAATACTTTACTGATGTTTGGGCCAATCAAAACCACCACAGTTGCCTTGTCAGATGCTACACAGAAGAGTAGGAGCAAATGATAATCGGTAGGGTTCACCAGACTCGGCAGCCACTCAGTGACACGACGAATGCAAGCTCCTGGCAGGCAGCAGACTTCTCTAGAGAAATCATCTGGGCGGCAAATGGGTGCCTCGGTGCCTCTCAGGAGAGAATCGCCAGTTACTCATACCTTTATGTGCTCTTCTGGTGACACTGGTTCTAACGTGGGCAGGTGGTTAGATCAGCTTTGCATGGTTGGATTGTCCTGGGTCCTGTCCGTTACTGATGTGCTCTTCAGTCTCCAACCTTGGAGCATCCTGTCTGTTATGTAGGGGCACTTCAGGAGATGGGGGAGGGTTCTTCCTTCTACCCCGAGCACAGACAAGCGTCTGGTCTCCTTCATCTCGGGAGTTACTTGTGTCAGTCAGCCTGAGGTTAGAGTCCAGCTTACCTTCCTCTTACGCAGCCTGAAGGCAGGCCATCCCTCAGCCTGGGACAGCGTACAATAACACGCATCGATCTCCTGTCTGCGTTCCCACATACCGTGCTGCCTGTCAAGCTCCTCTTGCAACAGTAACTTGTCCAAGGAGATCGTTCTTCTGGGCATGCTTGCAGCTATAACATCCACCGCTGCCTTCGGGTTCCTAAGGGGGATTTCCAGGTACTGGAACTCTCATCCAGCTTCATGATCATTGACCCTGTCGGTCACTCCCACACAGGGCTGCTGGTTATTCTCTCCCTCTCCCTCCTTGCACCCTCACTGTTAGTTTAAAGCCCTCCTAATGAGGTCAGCTATCCTACTGCCAAAAATATCTTTGCCCTGCTTAGTGAGGTGAAGCCCCTCTCTCCCAAGCAGATGCTGATGCACAAACAGGGTCCCATGCTCATAGAACCCAAAACCCTGTTGCCAGCACCAGCTCCGCAGCCCTCTTCCTCCCACCATTTCCCTTCAGCGTCAGGACTGAGGACAATAACCCCTGGGCCAACATACCCTTGACTACCACCCCCAGAGTTCTGGGGTCATTGCTAGGGGAAACCTGGTGTAATGGATTCGCTCCTCCTGTTTGAACTATCTGAACTTTGGTCCAGGCAGATGATCAACAAGTAGGATTATCTAAAGGTAATCCTACTGCGTGAGGCTATTGGCGAGAAACCAGCACCAAAGCCAACAAACCGGTTTGCCTGGAGGCTGGGCTGATAAGCGGCCAAAACTGCATGAGCACAGCAGAAAATCTGACTGCGAGTCAACCACTTGACACTATCAATGTGTGCAGCTATCAGGGTCCGTTGAGCTCCCTCTCCATAGCAGCTGGCTGTGCAGCAGTGATCTCCCCTTGAGTAGGGACACCTCTCAAGGTTACCCCTCGAGGCTGAGAGATCCCTTACCTGACACCAGACATCGATGGGGCGGGGTGCTAAGTGACATGTTTTTCATAAGCATAGTAAGCTTACACGATAATCTTTGTATCCCATACTGATATTAAGTGTAGTAAATAGCTGGCTATTTACCACAAACCCATATGTACTTATTAAATATTTTACGTATATAAATTTACCGACTGGAACTCAATAAACTAACTGCTAGATCAGATCTATCCAAGTGATTTCTGACTCTTCTCCTGCAATACCTGAACAGCATCAAAAGCATCTGTGGTGGATTGACCTTGGTTGGATGCCAGGTACCCACAGAGCCGCTCTAGCACTCCCCGTTCTCAGCTGGACAGGAGAGAGAAAAGAGAAAATAAGATGGAAAACAACTCAGAAGTGGAGATAAGGCAGTTTACTAAAGCAAAAGCGAAAGTTTGCACATGAACAAGTAAAGAAGAAAACGAAAATAATTCTATCCTCTACTTCCCATAAGCAAGAGCTGTCCGGCCACTTGCCAGGAAGCAGGGCTTCAGCACGAGTATGGGTTGCTCCAAAAATCAAATGTTATAAATAACGAATGTGCCCCCTTCCCCCTCCTTTACTTAGCTTTTATATCTGAGCTGAAGTCATATGGTATGGAATATCCCTCTGGCCAATTTGGGTCAGTGGGCATAGTTGTGTCCCCTCCCAGGATCTTGCCCACCCCCAGCCTACTGATGGGGGGGCGGAATGTTGGAGAGACAGCACTGATGCTGTGCCAACACTGCTCAGCAGTAGGCAAAACACTCGTGTGTTATCAACACCTTTCTAGCTACCAATGCAAAGCACGGCACAGTGAGGGCTGCTATGGGGAACATGAGCTCCATCTCAGCCGCACCCAATACAATCTCCACCCCTTCCTCCATACCATTTGCATCATACTCAGATCCCACAGAATTATATACAGAGATCTATATCTATCTTCTAATTATTCAATTGTATTTATTTGTCATTACTGAAATCCATTCTTAACAACACTCACAACTTAAGCTACATCCTTAAACCAGCTTTACACCCAACACATAGATGCATACATTTGCATTAACTACTGTCCCCTGTCCTTTCACAGATAATATATTTATTTCCCAATTCATGGGCTTTCTCCACCCCTCCAGATGTTCAAAAACAGGCTGCGACTTGGGCTCCATTCCATCGCGATGGGTCCTCAGGACAGGAGAAGCAGCACACTCGATCGTTCGGAACCGACACCGGCCCTACCTGGGTCATCGTTGCGCTCTCCTCACTCCACGCAAAATCCACTCATCGTCGGTTCATGCCACTCCTGCAGCTTTACTTCCTGCAACATACAATTTACACACAGATTATTTTTTTCCCCAAGGTCAAATCTCCTTGAGGCACACATCAGGTCTCCCCATCCTTCTGAACTACCCATCAAGTACACCCAGCTCCTTGAGCAAAGACAATCCCACAAATGGGTTTGCCTTTTCCCATGGGAGGAGAAATCCACATCGACTTCTCCAGCCACTTCCCTGTGTGTAGTACAGGGACCTTATCTCCTCCCACAGCACTATGTAGTGGTTTTGTTCGGGCAGGACCAGAGCGGTTAGCAGATCCTCTGGTGTTAACCCACCAAGTGGCTTCTGCAAATTTGGCATCCCAATGCTTCCATGCCGCATTGCCTGACCCTCTTGACATAGTCTTCAGCAGTCCATCATACCTCTCAATCTTTCCAGAGGCTTGTGGGTGATAGGGGATGTGATATATCCACTCAATGCATGTTTCTTTGCCCAAGAGTTTATGAAGCTCTCTCAAAAATGAGACTCATTGTCTGATTCCATTCTGTCTGGGGTACCATGTCGCCACAAATTGACTCTCACAAGGACTAAGATGGTGTTTTGAGCAATAGCACATGTTTCAGAGTATGTTCCCAGCCAACCAGTAGTTGCCTCAACCATGATGAGTATGTAGCTATTCCATTGGTGTGTTCATGACAGTGGTCCAATATAGTCAATTTGCCAGGCCTCAACATACTAAAAACCCAGTTTGGCCATCTATTCCAAGGAGATTTTACTTGTGTGGCTCACTTGATTGCAGCACGTTTCACATTCATGGGTGACCTGTGGGATAGCCTCCATGGTCATGTCCACCCCTCGATCACAAGATCATCTGTAGGTTGCATCTCTTCCTAGATGCCCTGATGTTTCATGGGCCCATCGGGCTGTAAATAGTTCACACTTTGGCTCCCAGTCTAAGGCTACCTGAGCTATTCCAATTTTGGCAGCCTTATCTACCTGTTCATTGCCTGTGTTTCTTTCTTCTTAGCTGGTGAAGACATAGTTGCTACCTTGTTAACCACATCCATATGCACATGATGGCAGCCATCGTGCCATTTGACGCCCAAGAACTTGATGTCCCGTGCAAGTCCCTTGACCTTGCTTTTCTTCATGGCAAACCCAGCTTTCAGAACATTCTGAACTATTCTTTTTCCCTTCTCAAACACTCCTTCTGCCTTATTGCCCCACACAATGATGTCATCAATGTATTGTAGATGTTCAGGGGCATCACCCATTTCCAGTACACTTTGGATCAGTCCATGACAGATGGTAGGGCTGTGTTTCCAACCCCGGGGCAGTTGATTCCAGGGGTATTGGATACCCCTCCACGTGAAAGCAAACCCTGGTCTGCACTCTGCTGCCAGAGGAATAATGAAAAATGCATTGACAATGCCAAGTGCAGCAAAATGAACTTTGACTCCAGTTCATATTGGAGCTCTAACGTGTCCGGTACAGCAGCACTCAGTGGGGGCGTTACATCATTCAGGCCACAATGGTCTACTGTTAAACTCCACCCTCCACCAGACTTTTGCACTGGCCATATGGGACTATTAAAAGGAGTCTAGCTGTTCACTCCTTGACTCTCCTTATCCACCTTTTCTTTGTCACTACTGGGGGCGATTACTGTTGTTGTTGTTGTTGTTGTTGTTGTTGTTGTTGTTGTTGTTGTTTGGGTCCCTATCTCAGCCATAGTGTCCTCAAACGCAGTTAGGGTCGCTGCCTCAGCCACAGTCCTCTGAAAGTACTGAACTGTGGCTCGATAGGCTCAGGTCAGGCCCCAGTACAGGGTGAGAAGCTGCTGGGTTTCATCGGGGTAGGCAAGGCAAGGCAAGGTGACGCGCCAGTTTGCCAGGGTTCATTGCCTGTTCAGGTGTAAAGTCCCAGGCAATGGGATGTGATAAGCACTCTAGGAACCTGCACAAATCCTTCCACACACACTGCCACCCAGGGACCAGCCACTTCAGGACACATTTCAGTATCTCCTCACCTACAGTTTGTTTTGTCTTACACCAGGACGGCACCAGTTTCCACAAACCCCATAGTGTGCCAACAGTATTAGTTAATAGTATTCAACAGCTTACATAAGGATGAACAAAGAACACAAGAGCCTGCATTCTAAAACCATCCACATCAATCCCGGGTAGAGAGAGGGAGATGAATTCCCTCATTGTCCCCAGAAAATAGCTCCCCCAACACAACAAAGCCATCAATATCACAGCAAAGTACAGAGCCATCGTTTGTATTAACATGTTCCCAAACTCAACAAAACAAAGAGATAAGCAGTGCACCTGACAAACTCCATGTCCTGCACAGGAGCTTGCTGCTCAACAACTACTATTACTATGGCATGCAAGATATAAAACTGTCGTTGTCTCAGCCCACATTTGGCAAAAAAAAGATTGTGGTTGGGTTAACCTTGGATGGATACCAGGTGCCCACCAGGCTGCTCTATCACTCCCGTTTCTCAGCTGGAAAGGGGAGAGAAAATAAGATGGAAAAAAACTTGCATGTTGCAATAAAGCAGTTTACTAAAGCAAAAGTGGAAGTTTGCATGCTAACAAGCAAAGAGGAAAAAGAAAATTATTCCATCCTCTAGTTCCCATCAGCAAGTGCTGTCCGGCCACTTCCAGGAAAGCAGGGCTTCAGCACATATAGCGGTTGCCTGGAAAGGCAAACGTCGTCGTAAATAATGAATGCACCTCCTTCCTCCTCCTTTTTTTAGCTTTTATACCTGAGCTGACGTCATAGGGTACGGAACATCCCTCTGGCCAATTTGGATCAGCTGGCCTAGTTGTGTCCCCTTCCAGGATCTTGCAAACCTGCGGCCTACTGATAGGGGGCGGAATGTTGGAGAGACAGCGCTGATCCTGTGCCAACACTGCTCAGCAGTAGGCAAAACACTGGTTTCTAGCTACCAATGAAAAACGCTATCTAGTAAGTAGTAGAGTAAACCTTGCCAAAGAACTATGTTATGCTTTCACTTTTATATTAAACCTGATTTTGCCGATACCTTTGCAAGTGATTCTTTAAGCGACCTAAAACACCCATTCGCACTACTTGACTGTTGCAATCTGCTCTAATCACAAAGGAGCAAAGTGAGCTCTCTGTGGATTACAGATAGAATCCTGAGGTTCGAAATATTCCCCAAAACGTGATTAAGACTAAACAAGGTTAAATGTTTTTTACCAAAAATATTGATATATTTTATTTAACAGTAAAAGAGGCAAATAGAAAGAAACAGAAAAAAAAAGAAATGGAAAAAGAGGTGTGTGGGAGGGGACAGGGAAAGTGAGAGAGACAGATTAAGTAGAAACATATCATCACTCCGTGGGTCGCAACGTCATCTCATCGGTCCTCTCCATCTGGTCGTCTTGGTGGTGAGGGTCCCTTGCCAAAAAGCATAGAATCCAATGGATGAATATGTTTGGGCCAGGTGGGAACGCCCAGGAGCCTCCCCTGAAGGGGGGGGAGGGGGCACGTTTGACACTGTCTCTTGCAAGACTTTGGGTCAGTTGCATCATTTTGCATCACATGCAGTGCTCTGGTGCACGGGCTGGGGACCCCTTCAGGGGGGCCTTTGATAGACCATGGCAGCCCCTCATGTGAATGTCCCATAGATGTGGCTTTCCTGGGGTGGGGGCCCTGCAGCTGGGCCAGCTTGTGTAGCGAAGGATGGGCGTTCACTGCCTCTGACCAGAGGCTTTTTGCCATACGCCCAAAACCTCTCCTCCTCCCGCCTTTGGTGGGGGAGGGATGTCTGTGCAAACCTGGCAGCAGATAAACCTGGTGCTATGGCCTCCACCCTGAAGCTGCTGGGCGGAGCCCGATGCTCTTCCAGTCTTATCCATTACTTCCCAGATGCTTTGAACAATAGTGTCAATTTTCTTATCTCTATCCCTTAGGCGGTTTAACTCATAGTTGAGGGTTTAAGTCAGGAGGCCCATTCAGGGTGGGCTTCTGTGGTGCAGCTTCGTTATACAGTTTTAACGGAAAAAAATCCTTCATAAAAAATGTTAAAGCCATAAACCATAACATTCCAGTCTCCGCCATTGGCGTAGGTGCCAGGATGGCAAGTGATATTAGTGAATACTTACAGAAGCATGGAATAAGTCCAAGTCCTAAGTTCTAAGACAAATGGGCTTGGCAGGGATCTGAAAGCCGTGGAAGAACATCTAAAAGCACCTAGGGGCTGCATGAAGGCTAGCAATGACAAAGGAATTAGTTGCAATAGGTTAGACACCTGCCTAGGCTCAGGGGGAACCTCCTCACAGTATTCCAGGACTTAAAGGAGGCTACAAAGAGGACAGAGGCTCTCTTCACATGGAGGCACATGGAAAAGACAAGGGACAACGGGCACAAGTCGCACCAGCCCCCACTGCTGTAGGTTTTCAAAATGCAATTGGACAGGGTGCTAGAAAATCTCATCTAAGCTCCCTTTCCCACAAAAAGGCTGGACCAGATGATCTTTTGAGGTCCCTTCCCACCTGGGCTGCTATAGGATACTACAATTCTCCAGTGGATGTCAGTTTCAGAACCCTTCTCTCTCTGGTTTGGAGCTAAGTATCAGAAACCTTGCCTGCGAGGCAAGATAGGGAATTCCACCAGGCGCCACAGACTTCTAAAACCTATGGCAATCACCCATTCTCTCCGAATGTATAAGCAATACCTAGCATCTCCAAAACTCCCCTGCCCCCTGGAAGTGGGAGGGCCTAATAGATGCCTTAGGGAGTTTATACAGACAGAACCATAGACGCTACCTACCTCAATCATTCTCTAAGGAAACACTGCACCAGGGCAGTTTCCATCTACTTCAGGTAAATCATTTCTGTCTCCTCCCCGGGATGATTAAATAAAGGTGAAGTCCTCAGGTTACTTACACACCCGCGTCACCAAACTTCACCCAATCGCTTGGGAATGTTGAAGAGATGAAGATGCCTTTCATTCGGCACCTCACATGCATCAGTAACATAGGGTTCAAGGGCAATGAAGGACCGCCCAGCTTTTCCACACCCATCTCCATTTTTTTACAGCTGTTAAAGCAAGCTGAAGTTTGCTGTCTCACTACAATGTAGTTTTGGTTTGGGTCTGGCTGTGATGGAGGTAACTTTCCCCTAGCAGCCCACATAGTGCTCTGCTTTGCAGTTGTAGCTAGAAGGGTGTTGATAACACACCAATGTTTCGGCTACTGCAGAGCACTGCTCCCACGGCGTGGAGGCTGTCGCTCCAACCACCCCCACTGACTAATAAGCTAGGAGTGGGCAAGAGGTTGGGAAGGGACAGAGCCAGGACAGCTGACCCAAACTGACAAAAGAGAGATTCCACTGTGCTATGGAAGCACCACAGCTGCCAGTCAGACCCATTGTTTTCTCCTACCATATCTCTCCTCACCAGAAAAGGGATATTAATGGGGCCTTATTACACAGCCATTAAAAAAGCGCTCCAATAGGAGGTGAATGCTTCCAACACATTGCACCATGCCGAAACCACCCTTGGACAACATGCCTGTACCACCCTTGGACAGCATGCCTGTAGCCTCACATACAACATCTTCTACAGTTTTAGCAGCAGCCTGTACGGGCTTTCTGTACGTTTGCATACCATTGCCAAAGAGCTAAGACTTTGCTTCCTATAAGACATGGGAGAATGCTAAGCGCTTCCAGCATCACGCTTCACATTAACAGTCAAATCACTACCTATCTATGGAATGCTGTTATCAGGCTGAAACATTCCACATACTTGCACACCATGGACACATCATTTGAACTTGCAGAACTACTTCCCCGCAGTAAGACGCGCAAGACCGGAGATGATATCCCCATGACAAATCTTTATTGTGCAACTGCTGCTCAAAGCTTTTATTACCTTCCACAGACACACGGCACAAAGAATCACACATCGACAGCGGCTAAACTGATGGGCAACAGATGAAATCCATTCAGTGGCGATTTGTACACGTGCTGCAACTCTTGCGGTGCAAAACCCTTAGCCAGGTGGCCAGTCCAACTGACGGCCACCCAGAACGGGTAGACGTATGCGATAGACAGACTGCCCACCCTCGGGCCCTTCATCCACAACCATCCGGAATCCATTGGCCAGGCCCAGGTGAGCAACACACATCTCGCCAACAATCATTACATGCTCAAGAAGCTGGAGAAGGAAGTACAAACTCATAAATAAGTAAAAAAAAAAGGAACAAAGAGGGGAGAGGGCAGGAAGGGAAGGAACGAGAGCAGAGAACCACCCAGAGAAAGCAGCTAGCCAATTCCTAGCAATTCAACCATTGCGCTTCAAATTAATGTCTGTCCACCCACTCACAACTGGTGCTTTTCAAGCAAAGCTACAAAGACCAATTATGCACACTATAGGGGCAAAAAAGAGCTAGGCAATTTTTTTTAAAGCTAGACAGCAACGAGCTACAAAACAGCCACAGAAGCAGACTTTGTGTCTGGGTTAAAGCCCCCATTGTGTCTTCACGCAACACAAGCAATCCTGGTGGAAAATAAACTTTAGGCTGCCTGTTGCAAGGGTTTACAAAGTCTTTGAACTTGACCTTCATAGCTAAAAGCAAAACATCCAGCACCTCTCAACAAGCTTTGCCCTTCCTCGCCCCTGACCTGCCAAAAAGCCCAAGCCCTCTTCTCCGAGTTGGGAAAAAGTAGCACTAATCTTTCTCTAAACCGTAACGACACGCACCGGACTGCACTCCAAAAAAACACTGCATTTTGCACCAAAGTACATACCCAGGGATGAGCACTGCTTTATATCACTGCTCTTAGTCAAAAAGCTCAACTCCATTACAAGCTAGAGGCAAAAGATTATAGCGCCAGAAAACCCAAAGTAGACTACTGTGCCCTGTCAAGAAGGAAAGGGGGGATGGGAAAGAGTCTAGTACATGAGGAACTAACTACAGGTACGGTTCAGCATACAGAAAGCTCCAAGAGTACTTACAGATTCACCAGAATCTCCTGCTTCAGACCACCAGTTAATTGGCTCCTTAGGCATGACTAGGAAAAGTGTCCCAGCTTGGGGTGAAAGATCATGGAATGCACAACACTGGAGGAAAAGTAAACATTTAAAACATAACCGGCTTCAGAGAAAGGTAATAGCTTATGCAAATCCACCTGCCCCGCTTAACTCCTACAGAAGCAGATTACCAGATACCTCAGACACAAGCTGGAACATTCATTTTTCTTGCGTGATACTAATGCTTTCTATACCCAAAATACAACATATTTACTGAGACCCCTCCAGAAGTGGGATTCAGCATGGAAGCCAATGGGGGAAGGAGACCGGCCACTAGGTTGCTATTAGCGAACTCCAGTATGTTTTAGATCGGGCTGATTGTTTCCTCAGCAGTTCTTCTATTGGATGTGGTCCGCGCAGAGGCAGGAGACAAATGGCTTAACTGAATCAGCGAAGAGTTTAGTGAAGTGGAAGAACAGCGGCCATTGTTTCCCACAGGACAGGGAGCTCAAGTATCGAACACACGCATAACCACAGGAAGCCTGCAAGTGCATAGGACGAGTCTGTCTTCTACATTGCATGCAAACCCTACCTTCAAAAGCAGAAGGCATCCCTAATTATTAACCGTCAGCATTTTAATAACTACATCTTACGAGATATTACCTTAAAGTTAACATCACGTAGGCAACGGCTGCATTGTTCCCCCCCCGGTCTAAGCAGGTCGCTCTCGTTCCCAGCACCAGCACCCGTGACCCTTGCAAGCATGCTGTTATCACGGTCCCACTTCCCCACAGAAACAAGATCTGGAAAGCTTTGGCAGCCTGCAGGATGACCACTTTCTAGATTTTTTTTTTTTTTTTAAGAAAAACTAGAGAAAGCTGTACGTCCTTGGCCTAATAATCCGGTTTGGGGGTTCAGAACCAAATCCTAGCACAGCGCAGCTGTGAAACCTCTTCGATGCTATTACGAGACACACTGAGACCAAGTTACCGTCGGAGGCCCTTCTCTACGCGCGAACACGACACGGCGGGCGCGGGATCCGAGGCGAGTCCAGACAACACCAGCAACCCAGTACGCGCCGCGGCAGCGGAGAGGTGGGGGCGCGGCACCGGACAAGCTTAGGGATGGTGCAGTAGAGAGCGCCACAACTCAGAGAGGCCCCGTCCGTCCATCCACCTACCCTCAGCAGCAGCGCCGCCGCACGCCCTGCCGTGCGCCCTTGCACCGCGCACCGGGTGTCCTCGGCTCAGATGCCGGCGAGCGCGGGAGGAGGGAGGGAAGGGGAGAGGAACCGCGCACAGAGCAAAGCCGCGGCTACCTCCTCGTCCTCGTCGCTGACGATACCAGGGAAACGCCTTGCCGATGATCTTTCCGAAGACAGTAGTGGCGCCACCAGGGCGAGAGGCCAGCACCCCGATACTCCCGTCAGCCAAGGACAACGCCCGCGTCCGCCCCGACACTTCCTCCACTAAGCCAGGCCCTCCGCGACGCCCATTGGGCCGACGGATCGCCGACGGCCGATCCCGCGTCTCGATTGGCTGTCTCGCCTGTCGTTTTCGCTTGTCCCCGACCCCTTGGCGGGTCCGCCCTCGTCGAGCTGGTGCCCTCGGGGCGCGGAGGGATCTGCCTCGTGTAGTGCTGCGACCCTGAGGGCGGGCTACGAGGTCGCAGAAGAGGCTGTAGTAGCTACAAGTACTATTTCTTGTTATTTGTTACCGCATCAATTCCACTCCAGACGTGCCTGTGCCTTTTTGGTGCTGCTCGCTCCACTCAAATGACTGCTTTTGCCACGGCAGGGCAGGTCTGGCCTTAACTGCTCAAGAGATTTCGCAGAACCAGCAGAAGTTGCTCTACATTTTTCCCTGAAAGCCCCACTTCCATTGCAGACATTTCTAAGCTGCACGTCTCCTGGGAGAAAATACAATACAAAGTGTGCATTTGGCGCTGCTGGCTTGAGGGCTCAAGATAGTCGGATTTGTGTTAAGCTGGCTTTTAGAAAAATAGGCCGTGCCCCCAAAGCTGCCCAAGGGTGGTCTGTGGTGCCCTGCAGCCCCGGGGACAGTGAGCACTTTGCGTGATCTACACAACCATCTTGTAACATGTATAACCCCTGCTTTCCTCTATATCGGGCTAAGGATATCCTTGGCCCCCTTCTCAGCAAGGGCATGATTTAAGAAAGACACAAAACTTCACAACCTATATAATTTTAAGTTGTACAGCCGGTATGTTTATTGCAGCGCTGGGCACGTGGGAGGTAGCCCTCCAAAGACACGCGCGCCGTCAGTCCTGTATAGCTCAGTATATATGTGGTTGCATGTTACAAATTCATAGAGTTTCCCAATACGCTTATATATATGCATAACCTATCCCCGCTTTGTATTATAATGAGTTCAAAAGTCATTTTTATATCCTTGCGCCTGTGTAGTTCTGTTTTATGGAGGGGTCTTTGCAGAAGGTCCTTTTCACTGACCTTCTCTCCATCCAAAGGCCAGAACAACAAATTTGGTTTTTTTGCCAGCGTGGAAGTTCCAGAGTATCACAGTCCTTGTTTGGCAAACACAATGAATGCTAAGTCAGTAGATATATTGTGTGGTGAGCGGTTTCTGACAAGTTATCTCTTAACTTCTGATTCCCTTGTATCAGGCACATTGTCCTATTTTACAAAGCTGTTTTCCATCCCATGTGCCTCCAACATGAAAAGAATGGGATAGAGATGTTTTTACAAACAAACAGTGGGCCTGCTGGTAGATAAAGCCAGATACTGATAGGTGAAAGAAGCAATGGGAGGAACCATAAATACCGTAGGCATTCCACTAATTGACACAGACTGTTGCTCGCCCAAGGCCGCGCTAAATCCCTGGATTTAGAGAAAAAGAACAGAGACACAATGAAAAAAAAGGGGGGGAAATGCACATTAGAAGGGGGTCTGTATTAGGCGTTTTGGGAAGTCTGTACCTCTCGAGTACCTCAGCCAATGGGGAAAGAGAGAGGCAAATGCGTCCGGGAAATTAGGATAAAAAGGAGGCTGCGTCCTCTAGCAATTTGAGAGCCCCCATGGGAAATTGCCCCATGACCTCTCCCTTTATTTATGAATAAAGCTACGGGACTCCTCTGTCTCCTTCTTGGACATAAACCTCTGGTGTTTGTGGATAAATTTTCCTGACAAAATGGGGGCTCTCGTCCAAGATCCTTCCACCGTCCGGGGGCGGCGCGCAGCGAGCGGAGCTGAAAGGCGCGCCTCACCTAGTTTTGGTTGTCAGCTCCCCTTGGTGGTTGCTGGCACTGGGCGATTGATTGGGGTCCCGAGACTGTCCAGGAGACAGACGAGCGGCGGATCAGAGGGCTCCGTGAAGAGTCCACGGGGAAGGACCACTGAAAATCTCGCTGGTGAGTACAATGGGAACTTTGGGGAGTAAACCTGAAAGGGCACCCCTGGAGGGTAGCACAGGTAAACCTGAGAGGGCACCCCTGGAGGGTAGCACAGGTAAAGCCGGAAAGGGGTCCCAGCAAAAGGGATGACGACCCCAAAATATCTCCAAAGAGTCCCTTGGGAGAATATCGAGTTGGTTTGCACATTCTCCCAGAGGTAATTAAGGACATGGACACCCGGGGGGAGGGGGGGCAGTAGGGGAAAGTCGAGAAAGGGTCTCAACAATCCATGCCCGGGGGGGAAATAAGGGGAGTCTAGAAGCGGTCTTGGCAACAGGGGACGGAGGGATGGTGTCGCTATGTTGGGAAAGGATTGGTTGAAGGGGGAGTGTGGAGAAATATGGTTAAGGCAAGGAGCGGCAGGACCGGGAGCACGGCCTGGGGGCCTGTGGGGAGGAGCGGGGCCGGGGCGGGGACAGCTGTGGGCTCAGCGTCGGGCAGTCCCCGACGCTGCCACCCTACCGGGCAGGGGCAGCAGTGGCCCCCCGGCTTCCATGAGGCTGCGAGACGCCCCGGCCGCCCGTGCCCACTGGGAGCGCCAGGGGCGGGGCATTTGGACACTGCGGCAGGACGGGGCCTGGCTCTGGTATCCGGTGTATGGCGAGGAGGGTGAGCACAAGGAGGAGGAGGAAGGAATATCTGGGAAATGCGGATTGTACGTGGAAAATTAGGATTTTCTTTTAAGGATTTTGTTTGGGGTCACTGGAGAAACTGTGATAAACACATAGTGTTGGCTTTTGCAGATATTAAAGTGGATGTTATGTGTTGTGCATTATAACATAATGTTGACTTTTGCAGAAGTAGCTTTGTTATGCAGACTTAGTTGTGAAATAATAGCTGATGCTTTTATTTTTGTGGCTAACTTGCAATAATTGAAATAACTCAGACATAGTTGTGAAATAGCTGATGTTGTTTTAGAGTACTTGTGGTTAACTTGCAATAACTGAAATAACTAAACCGCCTGCTTGGTTGGATAACATTTGAGGAACGGGCATGACGGGTGTTGGGGAAGATGAAATAGGAAAGCCTTATAAATATGATTACCTGGCAAAAGATGCTGAGATTATGAAAACTATAAGCGAAATTGAAATGAAGACAAGCTTTGAGTTACTGAACAACTAGAAGACAATGGTACGGCCGACTAGAGGTAATCCCCCTCTCGATGAAACAATACCCTCTGCTTGCAGACAGGTCCAAGGGTCAGAGCAGACCCTGCCAACTTGGCAGAGGGTCCAAAAAGCAGTTTTTAGGGTTTAAAATATAACGCCGTATGGTAATGCAATGATTCTTATAGGTTGTATGTAAATGTTGTAGGATTTGTAGCTTGTTCTAGATTGGTTAATGAAAATTAGAATATTCAACACAGAAGATGATTTATTGTATTGTAAACGGCAACCAGCATCTTTTTCTATCTCTCTCTCTCTCTCGTGCTTCTCTGACCTGCTTTGGGCTGCGTCTGGCACCCCCGAGCAGGTCTCCTACACCCACGCCTGTCTTGCATGGGAGACAGGAGCTTTATGAGTTTTTGCAGTTTGCCAGACTTTAAGATAGCTAGTTCCCCAAGACTTAGTCCCGTTCGCAAGATTCTTTGATATTTGGCCGATTTGTCTAAAGATACCATTTATTAGACACAGAACATAACAAACATACAAACATAGAACAGATTGACATACATAGACACACAATGAATGCATAATTGTAACACTATAATAGCTAAAATGCAATTATGGGGTAAAAGCTTGCTTGAACTATAAAAATAGTTAAAAATGCAAGAAATGCTTGCTTGAACTATAATGCAAGTTAAGAAATGCTTGCTTGAGCTAGCTGAAATGCAAGTTAAGAAAGGTACCTATAAGTTAGCCGGAATAATACAATTTAGGAAACCAATGATCTTACCAAATCCAATTTTGGAGCTGGAATACATTAGGCTTCCTCACCCAATCCCACGGGAAGTAACCACGGGGCCTGTGTCCAAGCCCAGGGGAGAAGACTTTACTTCACGCTCCAATGTCCATGTAGAAAGCTTCTACCTTTTCTGAGATTTCGTGAGCTTTTTATAGGATAAAAGTGTGTATTTGTGGTCACTAAAAATTTCTCACATTCTCTCTACATTCCACAGGGGAGTGTCTTTTCAGACTTTCAGTCGCCAGCACCAGGTAGCTGTTGATTAGGCTATCAACCTAATCTGAGCCATCCATTTCTTGGGACCGATCAGGGAGAGAGAGAAGGGGGAGGGGGAAACGTCCTGCCACAACGCCCTTTCACAATAAACCCCATGCTCTAAGACCTGACTTCATAGATCTCTCGTCTCTGTCCCGACCGTCCGAAACCGACAAACAGACCCTCTAATCCACCAGACCGCTTAATCCTACAACGGGGACCCCTGCTACTGACACTTTGACTATCAACAACTGTCACCAGCTGAAACCACACAAGGGGCCGTTGTGGGTGTGGCACACGACCCTCAAGACCACAAACAAGACGACTGCTCATGCTCTGAAAAGGTGGATCAGAGGAGGGGCCATGCTAAAAAGTTCCTGGGACATGCAAACTAGTTCAGGGAAATGTTTAAATATGTATAATCATTTATGAATATGTAATTTGGCTGATGCAATGGAAAGGGTATAAGGAGTGTTGCCATTGTTAGCGTGTGTGCCTCTGGCTACGGCTGCGCACCCAGTGCTGTTACTTTTGCTTTATTGCCTTTTTCCTCTATTGTCCCTTATTAAATTTTTCTAATTCTAGCAGAAGAGGGGGCTTCATTTCTCCCAGAAACAAATGGTTTTGAGCTGTGGCAGAATGAGCACCCACAGGCAGTAGCAGGGGGGCTAGAGGAAGGGCAGAATAAGCCCCTGGATGAACTGGTTAGAAAGATACAGCAAGTGTATGTAAGAAAAGATGAGGAAAAGGCAAAGGTGATGGCAGAGTTATTACAGCCCTGGAGGAATAAACTGCAGGGCCCAAGGGGCCCCCGGGACAGAGGGGATGGGGTCGGCCACCAGGATGTGGCAAAGGCATTCACTCCTCTGCAGGGGAAAGTCGACCAAAACAGTGGTTGGGAAGGAAACAGTGTGCTATCTGCAGGGTAGAGGGACACTGGAAACGGGAATGTCTGCAGAAACAGCTGGATCCTCAGGAGGAGTAAATCCAGAGGATAATGGAGATGGATTGTTAGGTGTCGGCGTTTGATTTGGGGTCTCAGCCTGGTTCATGCAAAGTCCCCTTTATTGTACAGAGAACATCATCTTTTATACTGTTACAAAGTATAACTTTAGCCATGACAAGAACTTGGTTTCCAGGGTTACATGTTTTACTTTCTTAATGGGTCACTGATCACCTTCATCATTCCCAATCCCTCCTGCTAATCACCCATGATTAAGGTAAACAGTCTTGCCTCACTATCAGTCTTCTGCCCCTGCTAGGGGCGATTCAGCTTAACTTCTCTTAATTGTCTCACATTAACTGATAACAAAAGACTTTTGCAGCTGCTGGACTTCTCAGCTAACACGTTGAACTCTGACATCTCCCCTTGTTTAGTTTAACAATAAAAGGCTTAATCGTTTTGTTAACTATATAACTACAAACATTGTAACAAGCAAGGTATAGAAATCAATATACACAATACAACTACAAAAATGTATACTGTTTGCTTTATCAAATTCTTGAGTCACCCACAGTCCAACCCATGACAATCTCGATCATCGTTTTCTCAGCTTGACTTCACGGGGAAGGTTGAACTTATGCTGTAAGGACATTCAAGTTTGTGTTATAATGTCTTTGTTGTTCTCGCCTTAGTTGACTTTAGGTGGCGTTGGTCTTTTTTTCTCTGTATGGGTTAATGTTTTTTTGTACCTGTGGAAACAAAAGCATAGCCTCTTCCCCATGTAATGAGAGGAAAAGGTCTAATTATTTTGTTTGATTCTAAGTCCTTTACCAGGACTGGGGATTTTATTCTAATGACTGCTGTACTTTTTCCAAAGTGCCACATTATGGGCGGAGTTTTGCTGTTTGGATAGCAATTTAAAAAATTGAAAACATATAAGGCTTTGTGTAGCTTATCTTGGAGTGTTACAGTCTCAATTGCCCCCTTTTTTGTCCTAATAAGTTTTTAAGTGTATTGTGAGTTCACTAAATGAGGGTTTGCCTTGTGGGGGAATGAAGAATTTTTGTGACGTGTTGTGTTCCACATAAGGCAAAAAAGATGGTTAAAAAATGAGAAATGTATACAGGATTATTATCTGTTTTAACTTGTTGCACACTTAAAAATGCAAAAGCAGTTAAAAAATTTTGTCTAGCATCTTTTGCTGCTTCTCTGCGTGGCAGGATGCAAACAGAGTTTCTGAAAAGGTGTCAATGGAGGAATATATATTTTTAAAACAACCAAATTCAGGAAAATGGGTAACATCTGTTTACCACAGTTGAAGGCTTTGAAGACATCGAGGGCTAATGCTATGCTAGTTGAGGATATACTTTTACAATAAAACCTGGGAGAGAATATGCATAATAAAGTAAGAACTTCTACAGTTATCTAAAAGAAAAGCAAGCTTCTGCAGATAGGAAAAAAAGTAATGGTTAGCAAACTTTTGCGAAACTGCAGATTCCGTTCTTCCTGCAACACAAAAGGAGTCTGTGAAAAGGTTAATAGTAAAGGGAGTATCCCATTTCTCAAAGGCACACACAACAGTTGCCAGTTAACAATGGCAACATCTGATGTCCACTGATGGGTGTTTGGGTGGTAATCCTGACCCATTAGCGAAGATCCTCAGGGCTTGCAAAGGAATTTCAGATCGTTTTAGCAAGCTGTGTGCATGTGGATGTGAAGTTATAGCTGTTTTCTATGTCAATTGTGGGATGGGGCACACGACAATGGCTTCTCCTAAAACTTAGGAGCTGAGACAGGAGATTTCCTCCTCACAACACTATGGGAACAGCTAAAACAAAAGATTTGATGTTAGCACTGCAATTATCTATTTTGTTGGCAATTGCTTACTTCAATAATTCCTGAAAGATTTTGTAAAACCAGTTAGAGGTCAATTAGGTTGCCACTTAGTTTGAGAAATTACAGTAACATTTGCTTTAGTATCCACCAAATTCCAGGGCTCCTGTGGAGCCAAACTCCTTTCCCCCCTGTTGAAATGCAAGGGTAACGTAGGGGATACAGAAAATAAAAGCAATTTAACAATGCGAGACTTTCTAAGTACAGTGCAGGGTGGAAAGGAAGTCCACACCATAATCTTGATTTTACCTGTAAAATGAGAATTAATTACTCTGGGTAAGACAAAAAGACTAGAAGGGTTAACAGAAGATTTCTCTAGCAACAACATACTGCGACCTCCCTCCCCCCAGAGCGGTCCAAATGTCCCAACTGATAGCAAATGCACTGTGGAGTTGTAAAAGTGTTGCTGTTAGTGTTACTGTGTTTGTGACAAAGTCCAAGCAGGCGCTGTTTGCCGCAGCTGGTGGGTGTGTGGCTGATGCTGGGGTTGAAGAATCTCTCTGGTGTTCAGTTGCACAGGGGACGGGGGTATCTCTGTCCTCGCGTGGTGCCGTCCCACGCCCCGCGACCTGTTTCCCGACAGCGCTGTTCTTTCATCTGGGATCATATTCCGCATCCACCGGCAACGCGTGGGAAGGTCCAAGGGCGACTTCCAAAGCAGGCAGGTTACAGGGATCAGGGCGCACAGGAGCGGAGGGGACAGGGGCAGCTGCAGATGGCACAGCATCAGCTGTCTCTCCCTCCGAGGAGGAACTGCTTTCAGAAGCAGCATTTTCTTTGTTAGCCTCATTAGCCTCCAGTATCTCTCTCTGGGCAGGCAGCATTTGAGCGGCTGCCTCATCTCCTGTAGCACGATCTCGCAACTCGTTTTCCACCTCATCCCGCACCTCTGATAAAACGGCGGTGCTCGGGTGTGATTTAGGGTAAAATAGAAATTATTAATTTAAAAGAACTAGAAGCTGGATAATAATATTAATAACTTTTGAACTGATTTAGAAGGCCAGAGATTGGATAATGATTTACTAAGATATGCCTGCTGCAATCCATTTATTATTCACTTAATGAATTTGTGCCTACCTGGTATCGGGGAGGATGGAGAGAAGAGAGCCAAATAATTGAGAAAAACTACTGAGTGTAACCGAGCATCCCACCCTTGGACCCCGAACCGGTGCAAGTTGGTTCTCAGGCTTGGACTTGGACCGAGAACCAAAGTGTGATAGATAGGGATTGATTTGCTAAATCGCAACAGGAAAACAGGGCCCCCACGGGCCAAAGACCTCCTGCTGGCATAAGCAGAACTTAAGTATCCTGTTTACATAAGGCTTATACAAAACTTGCACAATCTAAAAGTAACCGGCAAGGGGGAAGGGCAAGCTGCGAACGTGAATACGAGCCTTCGGAAGACAGCAGCGGACCCCCTAGTAACAGCAACAGACTACGCAGATGCAGCCTTATCTCCAACAAATGACACGTAACCCGGAAAAAGGGACTACATAAAACCTCGGCACACACAAACCTCTCCGCGGTGTGTTTTAGGCAGAGCGAGGGAGCCTGCCTAGCCCGCCCAGCGCTGCTTTGACCTGTATCCGCTTGCTTGAATAAATTACAAATTACTGAATTGGAATTGTCTCTGATTGACTTATTGAGACTCAATTTATGACAAACATGGTGCTGTGACTCGGATAGGGTCCCTCACTGGAGACCCCTCACTGGGAGGCGCCCCGTTGTTTCAACGGCCCTGCGGGGGTACTTCTCCGACACCCTAACCGACGAACCTAAATTCGGATACTGGTCAAAGGAAAACCCCATAATCTTTGTGCACGAAGCTCCGGACAAAGACACAGGACGCGTGAGTATGTGTTCAGATTAAGAGAACACAGGGTATCCGTTCGGTTGGGGTGGTTATCCCAGAGTGTGGTGTGTGAGATGCCGAAGGCTTGGCGGAGTGAGTGTGGACTCCCTTGTAGTGCGGTTCCCACATCCCGCGAGGGACTGGGCCACGACCGGGAGGACGCGAGTGTGTGTGTGTGACTGAAGACACTCTGGAAGATGGGTCAGAGGAAAAGCAAGCCCTCTGAATCCATGGGGGGGAGCCCCAGACAAAACTCCCGGATATCCCGCCTGATAGCCCTTTAGGGGTTTTGATTAAATATTGGGCGGATGACCCCCGTACGAGGGGTAAAAGTAAAATGATAAATTATTGCATGATAGTTTGGGGAAGTAAACAGATACAGACCGACCCTTTGTATTGGCCAGTATTTGGGTCATTTGAGGATTTTATGTGTCAAGCTTTAAATTTGTATGTAAATTCCAAACAACCTTTTAATCAGGAAGAAAGTGATTATGCTGCTCTTTGGATTACCCCGATACGAGGGGCAGGACTTTTTGTGTTAAAATGAAAAGATCCTAAGAAAAGGAATTCAGAGGAAATGCCCCCTCCATATATACCTCCAGCACCAACTCCGGCGCCGCCTCAGAATACACCAATAGCCCCATTATTACCCCAAGATGACACTAATCAGTTGTCTGAGGATGAGGAGCCTGCCCAATCCAATAGACGCATTACACGTAGTAGGGCACGAAATGGTTTATATCCACTTAGAGAGGTTGGCATGGGTATGGTAAATCAACTGGGAGGAGGTCAGGCACCTGGCATAGGGTACATAGCAGTTCCTTTAAATTCAGGGGATGTTAGGGAATTTAAGAAAGAGATAGGACACCTTTTAGAAGATCCTCTGGGGGTCGCTGAAAGGGTAGACCAATTTCTGGGTCCCAACATATATACTTGGGACGAAATTCAGTCAATCCTGGGCATCCTCTTTACGGCGGAGGAGAGGCGGATGATCAGAGCTGCCGGCATGAGGATTTGGGAAAACAATCATCCCCAGGGTCCAATAGGGGATATGAAATGGCCACTCCAACGGCCCAATTGGAACAACCAGGACCCTAACGATAGGGCCCATATGCAGGATTTAAGAACTATTATTGTCCAAGGCATTAAGGAGGCCGTCCCTAGGGGACCAAGGCCTTTAATGAACAGCAAAAGAAAGATGAAGATCCCACTGAATGGTTAGAACGATTACGAAAAAATTTGCAACTTTATTCTGGTATAGGTCCAGATTCTCCCGTGGCACAAACCTTATTGAAAACTCAGTTCGTGGCCAAGGCATGGGTAGATATTAGGAAAAAGCTTGAAAAGTTAGATGATTGGCAAAATCGGGGGTTGGATGAGTTGTTGAGAGAAGCTCAGAAAGTGTATGTGAGGAGAGATGAGGAAAGTCATCGAAAGCAAGTAAAAATGATGGCGGCGGCTGTTAGGGGTGGACAAGAAAAACCGGTCCGGCCACCTCGGAGCCCACAGCCTGAGCGGCGACCTTTTAAGGCGTCTCGGGACAAGGAGGCACAAAGGAGAAGTGAAGTAGTATGTTACTACTGTCAGAAAAAAGGGCACATGAAGAAAGATTGCCGCCAAAGGCTGGCAGACCTAAAAATGTTTGCGGAAGATTAGGGGTGTCAGGGGCTCTACTTGCTGGGGTCAAGGAAACCATCAGAGCCTCTGGTAAAGCTTAGAGTAGGACCTCAGCGACAAGAGTTTGAGTTTTTAGTGGATTCAGGAGCAGAACGCTCTACTATTCAGAAATTGCCTAAAGGGTGTAAAATATCCCGGGACACTGTCCGGGTGGTGGGAGCAAAAGGGGAACCCTTTGGGGTCCCCGTAATAAAAGAAGTCTTGTTTGAAGCAAATTCTAAATTGGGAGTGGGATCATTGTTACTAGCCCCTGAAGCAGAATTTAATTTATTGGGAAGAGATTTAATGATAGAACTGGGAATAGGGTTGGAAGTTAAACAACATAAATTAAACATTAAGCTTTACTCTCTAAATGTTCAAGATGAAAAGCAGATTGATCCGAATGTATGGTATACTCCAGATTCTGTAGGAAAATTGAGCATAGAACCCTTTACAGTAACCCTAATCAATCCGGGAAGTCCGATAAGAGTAAAACAATATCCCTTGTCCGAAGAAGGACGAAGGAGGCTACAATCGGAAATTAAGAGGCTAATAGAACAAGGCATATTAGAACCATGCATGTCTCCTTTCAACACACGAATTTTACCAGTAAAAAAGCCAGATGGCAGTTACCGATTAGTGCATGACCTAAGGGAGATAAATAAAAGAACTGTTGAACAGTTTCCTGTTATGGCCAACCCACATACTATCCTAAGTCAATTAGGTCCTTATGACGTTTGGTACAGTGTGATAGACCTAAAAGATGCATTCTGGGCTTGTCCATTGGATGAAGGTAGTAGAGATTATTTTGCATTCGAATGGGAGGATCCAGATAGTCATATCAAGCAACAGTTGAGATGGACAGTCCTCCCCCAGGGATTCACTGAATCACCCAACCTATTTGGACAGGCCTTGTGCCAAATCCTACGAAACTACCACACTGGCCCGGGAGTCAAATTAATTCAATATGTGGATGATTTGCTGATGGCGGGGGAACAAGAAGAGTTGGTAAGACAAGAGAGTATTAAACTATTAAACTTTTTGGGGGCACAGGGACTTAAAGTCTCTAAAACCAAATTACAACTTACAGAACAAGAGGTAAAATATTTGGGGCACCGACTAACAGGAGGGGCAAAGAAATTGGACCCTAGCCGGGTTCAGGGAATTTTGGCAATGCCACCCCCCAAAACGAAACGACAAATTCGACAATTACTGGGATTATTTGGCTACTGTAGACAATGGATAGAGAATTACAGCCAAAAGGTCAAATTCCTATATGAAAAATTGGCCCATGACGGACTCCTTAAATGGTCTCCGGCGGATGAGGAAAGATTTCAGGCTCTGAAAAAAGAATTGGTCAATGCACCCGTGTTAAGCTTGCCTGATATCCACAAGCCCTTCCATTTATTTGTGAATACCGAGGAGGGGACTGCATTTGGTATTTTAGCTCAGGACTGGGCCGGTAGTAAAAAGCCTGTGGCCTATTTATCTAAATTATTAGACCCCATTAGTAAGGGATGGCCTACTTGTCTTCAAGTAGTAGCTGCAGCATCACTAATGGTAGAGGAAGCCCTCAAAATAACCTTTGGAGGAGAACTGCGAGTTGTCTCCCCTCATGATATCCGGGGTATTTTATCCCAAAAGGCAGATAAATGTATCACAGATGCCAGATTGCTAAAATACGAAGGAATTCTGGTTGCGTCCCCTAAATTAACTTTAGAAACCACCTCGATACAAAATCCGGCCCAATTTTTATATGGGGTACCCGATGACAATGTGCTATTACATGATTGTCTCCAAACCATAGAAGAACAAACGAAGATTAGGCCTGACCTAGAAGAGGAAGAATTAGAAGACGGTATTAAATTATTTGTAGACGGGTCCTCACGGGTAACAGAGGGCAAACGTAAGTCCGGCTATGCCATCATTGACGGACAAACTATGGAAGTACTCCAATCAGGTCCCCTAAACCCAAGCTGGTCAGCTCAGGCATGTGAACTTTATGCTGTATTACGAGCCTTGCAAATAATTGGAAAAGACATGGGAACCATCTACACTGACTCCAAATATGCATTTGGAGTGGTACATACATTTGGAAAAATTTGGGAAGAAAGGGGCCTAATAACCTCCCAGGGTAAGGGACTAGTGCATGAGAGGCTCATTAAAGAAATCTTAAAAGCACTTCGGCAACCGACTAAACTGGCTGTAGTACATGTCAAAGGGCACCAAAAAGGATTAAGCTTAACTACAAGAGGAAATAACCTAGCAGACGAAGAAGCGAAACGAGCCGCTTTGCTTACCCTCCACAGAAAACACCCATGTGAGACATGTACAACATGTAAAGATGATTTAGAGGAATTCCCCTGCTTTGCTTGCTGGGAGGATTTTGGGTGCGATGGTCTGGTTTGCGCATGCAATAATCCCCATAAGGAATGGTGTTATGTACATGGAGAAGAGGGTCAAACCCGGAGACCCCAGTTGTTATGCTTTTCTACGCTAGAGGAGCAAAAGCTTAGACAAATAGGGGTGACACAGAATTCAGAAAAGAAGTGGGTCCTTGCAGATGGGAGGGAAGTACTACCAAAAGCGATGGCTCTGCGGGTTTTGAGGAGATTACATGAAAAGACTCATTGGGGAATACAAGCCTTAGTAGATCACTTTGCTAATAAATATATGTGCATAGGGATATATAATCTGGCCAAACAAGTAACCATGGGATGTGTAACCTGCCAGAAAGTGAATAAACAGCAACTAAGAGAACGATTGCCTGGGGGACGGGAATTAGCATATAGACCGTTCTCCCATGTTCAAATAGACTTTACAGAGTTACCTGCAGTAGGAAGACACAAATATCTACTAGTAATGGTAGACCACTTAACCCATTTTGTGGAAGCTGTTTGTGGTGGTTTTGATTGGCCCAAAACATCAGTGAAGTGTTTTTAACATCTAGGAGAAATTTGGACCCCTCAGAAGCTGTTGTAGTAGGTCTGGGGAGGTGTCTGAGGGGTGGGGTGTGGCACAAAGATGGCTCCTGTGTGTCCTGAGTGCAAGTTCTGGAAGTTTTTACATCAAGTCCAGCAGAGCCAATCTCTGATGGCTCTGAAGGTGATGGACATGCTGCCGGCCAAGTTTGGGCCAATTGGAGGTGCTAGTTACGCCTCTGTGAAAACATATTTAAGAAAAATTCAAAACAAAGCAGGCACGCACTTCTTTCACTTCTTTGTAGTTGGAGGAGGAGGAGGTGGAGGTGAAAATATGTAGAGGGAGAACAGCATGGAGACGCCAAGGTCAGTGAAGAAGGTGGGGGAGGAGGGGCTCCCAGTGCTGGAGCTGAAAACCCTCTGCTAGCCACAGTGAAGGCCATGGAGGGGCAGGAGGTCCCCCTGCAGCCCATGGAGTCCACAGGAGTGCAGAAAATCACCCACAGCCCACGCCAGAAGAGCAGGTGGATGCCTGGAAAAGACTGTGAACCAGTGGGAGTCTCATCTAAGAGTTAAAACTGCAAAGGCCTTGCAAAGGAGAGAAAGGCCTTGCTCCCGGCATGGAAGCAGCCTGGCCTCGGCTTGAGAGAGTCTGCACAGCACCCTATGGACAAAAGAACTCATGTTGCAGCAGAATTTGGGCGGGATGTTGCTCATGAGATTGGACCCACGCCAAAGAAGTTCTCAAAGGACTGTCTCTCGTGGGAAGGACCCCCTGGCTAAGTAGAGAACCTCTTTTCCTGATTGGACTGACCAGAGGACCCCTCAACCTGCCCCCTGTCTGTGTTGCTGGTTTGGAAAGAGGGAAGGGGGGGGTGAGTGCAGAGACTGCTTCTTAAGAGGGTGGGGGTGAGAGCAGAAAGGAAAACTGTCTGGAGAGAGAGAGAAATAAGTAGAGATAAAGAGTATTTGTAGTAGAAGAATTGTGGTGATGAGTAAATTTGAGAATCTGCTCTGTGGACTGAAAAGAGACCCCACACCCTGCCCCCCCCACCACCCGGCTTGTTGACTGTAAAGGAGGAAAGGGGGTGAATACTACAGGTTCGTAAGAGGGAGGGGGGAGTGAACCAAAACTGTATGAAAAGTTTATTTTTGCCTGCATTTATCCTCCAACTCTGTTAGGTAATTAAACACTTTTTGCAACTTTAAGCTTGGAGCCTGGTTGCCCTCTTTTCGTGCGTCCTCCTGGCAATGTCCTGTCGAAAAAAACCATGACACCGTTCAAACAACACGAGCTACTGCACAAACAGTTGCCAAGGTATTGTTAGAACAAATTATTCCACGATACGGCCTCATTGAAACTATGGACTCAGACCGAGGACCCCATTTTGTGTCCAAGGTGGCAAAAGCTGTGGCAGCCGCTCTAGGTATCAATTGGGAATATCACACCCCTTGGCATCCACAAAGTTCGGGAAAAGTAGAACGTATGAATGGGGAAATTAAGAAACAATTGACTAAATTAATGCTTGAAACAAAAATGAGTTGGGTTAAATGTTTACCGTTAGCTCTATTAAATATTAGGACACAACCCCGTACAGATATAGGACTTTCTCCCTATGAAATGTTATATGGAATGCCCTTTGATTTAGAAATTCCTGGAGATCATCCCGCTGTATCAGACACTCACTTACAAACTTACATAACACACCTGGCGGGGAGACGGGACAAGCTGAGACAAAAGAGGTTAGCTGTCCAAAGACCACCTCTCTGGATGCCGATACATGCATATCAGCCTGGAGATGAAGTTTTAATAAAATCCTGGAAAGAGGCATCTTTAACCCCTCAATGGGAAGGTCCCTATGTTGTGTTACTTACCACAGAATCTGCCATCCGGACCACCAAGAAGGGTTGGACTCACGCCAGCCGAGTAAAGAAGTTCAACAGAGACCCCTTGTGGAAAGTCATGGAACGCCCCGAGGAATTGAAGATAAGAGACTGTAATTTCTAGTGCATAAACCCTGTTACCGTACACCCAAAATACCCCATTAGAGTTTTCCCTAAGTATGATTTACCCTATGATTGCTATGCTTGGGACCATGTGGTCAAATGTAATACCCCTAATTGTAATTGCTATCCCTTTGTATGTTTTGTATGCAAAGTATGTAGAGAAAAGTGGTGGACCCATTGCACCAGGGGAAGGCCTCCTATGGGGGTCTGCCCAACCTGCTATAAGGCAGAACGTAAGCAAACCGAGCATTTGTTACAATTGGCTGTTAAATTGGGGAGGTTACGACGGGGGACGCCTGAATGGTGGGATATTTACCTCCATGGGATTCGCCCTGAATTTTATTGTTACCACTCCAATGAACCTAGGCCGATGGTGGCAGAAATCATTGGAGGAGACTGTAGAAAAAATGTGGCTCACTTACCCTGCCATGGTCCAGTGGTTAAACATAAAAACTGGGACAGTTATAAAAACAGATCATTTACCCCTGAGCCCCCCAAGGAATATCCTTGCTGCCGAGAAGATGGTGACCCCCCGTGGCTCGCGGCAACCGAGTCAACAGGCGAGGCAGAGGGATCGAACCTGGGAGAGTAAAGACAATCCATGGGACTATGAAAAGATCTGGATCGAGCTGCCCCAAGTCTTGGAAGGACTTTAAAAGGGTTCAAGAGCCCAAGCAGCAAAGTGGGTATCAAATACAGGTAAGAAGTACACGTTCAGCCATGGGACCATCACTTACACGATGTATATATATGTGTAGCTTAATTTTGTTAAAATGTATCATGAGTAGCGCTAGCCATCATCCTCATGAACCGTTTAAATGGTCTCTGATCCGATGGGAAGATCAACACATCATACAAACACGAACTACTGTGGGAAACCCATCTTTTCAGATCCCAGTCGGGTCATTAGGACCATACTGGTATCCGAATCGTACTACAGATTACTATATGTGCCCAAGTTCAAATCCTGGACTTGGGTACTGTAATCAACCAACAGCTTATTATTGTGCACATTGGGAGTGTGTAACTGTAGCAGGAAGCTGGACTCCTAGGAACAGTGACAAACATATTTCCACAGGATGGTATCCTCAAGGGTGTACACCACCTACTAGGTACAATTATATTGACACTGGGAACTCAAATCCTAGCGGATCTGTGTGTCACGGAATTTATATAAATATCACTCAAGGGACAGATGTAGCATGGGTAGTAGGAAAAACTTGGGGAGTCAGGCTATATGTACCCGGGCTTGACCCCGGGAGCCTAATATTTATAAAGAAAGAGCCCATCCCGAGTGACCCTGAACCGGTGGGGCCGAATGCAGTAATTGCAAAAGAAGTCCCCACCAACGAAGGTACCACAATTTCCACAGAAAACAACACCCTCACGATAGTAACAAATATACCCCCACCCACCTCAGGCAGAACAGATGAGCTATGGAAACTGATGGAAGCTAGTTATAATGTACTTAATAATACACACCCCAATCTAACAGAACACTGCTGGTTATGTTACAACACCAGACCACCCTTCTATGAAGCACTAGGTACCACAGAGAAAGCCAGACGAATAAATGGCACAAACCCTGCACAATGTCTATGGAAAAAGGGCAGAGAACTAAGCACCCGCATAACCCTTGCACAGGTGTCAGGCCAAGGGAGATGTTTTGGGCAAGTACCCGAAAATAAGAAACATTTGTGTAACACAACAACACAGGCTAAAAAGGCTGAAAGACCAGCAGATTGGCTGATTCCCTCTAAAAACACCTACTGGGTGTGTGCCAGTGTGGGAGTGACACCGTGTATTCCACTCAAGCATTTCCACGAAACAGATTATTGTATTCAAGTTGTAATAATACCACGCATAAGATACTACCCCGGTGATTACGTGTATGAACACCATTCCGTTACAGAACATCATATTAGGAAGCAGGAGCCAATAACAGCCATTACCATAGCAACATTGCTGGCTTTAGGAGCTACTGGAGCCAGTACAGGTATAGCATCTCTTGTAAAACAAGACAAAGAATTCACTGCTCTGCGGGTAGTAGTTGATGAAGATCTGGCTAAAATCGAGGCCTCAATCATGGCACTTGAAACATCACTACGGTCTCTCTCAGAAGTAGTTCTCCAAAATAGAAGGGGCTTAGAAATTTTACTGGCCCAAGAAGGGGGATTGTGTGTAGCATTAAATGAAGAATGCTGTGTTTATGCTGATCACACAGGGGTAGTGAGAGATGCTATGTCTGAACTTCGTAAAGGATTAAAGAAACGCAAAAGAGAAAGAGAAAACGCCCGGAATTGGTATGAAAGCTGGTTCAATACATCCCCGTGGCTTACAACCTTGTTATCTACCCTAGCAGGACCTCTGGTTGTACTAATATTGACACTTACATTTGGACCATGTATATTCAATCGACTTTTAAGTATAGTTAAGGGAAGATTGGAAGCAGCACACCTAATGCTAGTTAAGGCTAAACTAGAGATAATACCCGATCAGCAAGAATATGATATGGCTGAAGGACTGATCCTTAGCACAAAGGCCTTAAAGCGATTTAGCGAACAAAATGGTATTAAAGAAAGGGGGGATTGTGATAGGGATTGATTTGCTAAATCGCAACAGGAAAACAGGGCCCCCACGGGCCAAAGACCTCCTGCTGGCATAAGCAGAACTTAAGTATCCTGTTTACATAAGGCTTATACAAAACTTGCACAATCTAAAAGTAACCGGCAAGGGGGAAGGGCAAGCTGCGAACGTGAATACGAGCCTTCGGAAGACAGCAGCGGACCCCCTAGTAACAGCAACAGACTACGCAGATGCAGCCTTATCTCCAACAAATGACACGTAACCCGGAAAAAGGGACTACATAAAACCTCGGCACACACAAACCTCTCCGCGGTGTGTCTTAGGCAGAGCGAGGGAGCCTGCCTAGCCCGCCCAGCGCTGCTTTGACCTGTATCCGCTTGCTTGAATAAATTACAAATTACTGAATTGGAATTGTCTCTGATTGACTTATTGAGACTCAATTTATGACAAAAGGAGCATGCGCAAGGGGACAGGGTGAAGAGTTCATCATGAGGAAGACTACCAATTTCGCCCTCATTAATCATTTGGGACCCCTGCCCACAATTAATCTGGGACACTGCGCTTGCACGGGCATATTTAAATGAACTTTGAACTCATTATAATACGAAGCGGGGATAGATAATGAATATGTATAGGGGCTTTGTCTAACTTTATGCATATGTAATCTGTAACCTAATATAAACCAAGTGATGTGCTGCTGATGGTGTGCATGCCTTTGGAGGGGCTACCCCCCATGCACCCCAGCTGGAATAAACACATACCTGCTTCATAACTTTCTGAGTTGTGGAGTCAATTCTGTGCTTCATGATGACTAAAGTGGAAATGCAAATTAGTATTGTGAAAAATGATACAGAGACTAACACTGTGGAAACATTTTTAAAAATGTCTGAGAAGTTATGCTGAAATAAACCCAGAAGTGTGGGCAGCCCCAGGGAAATATGGAAAATTAGATATGGAGCCTCTCCAAATTACTTTGAAGCAACCCGGCCAAGTGGTATCTAAAAAGCAATACTCTCTTTCAAGGGAGGGAAGGAAAGGGTTGCAACCTGTCATTGAGTCCCTGCTAAAGGTAGGTCTTTTGGAGCCATGTATGTCTCCCTATAACACTCCTGTCCTGCTGGTTAAGAAACCAGATGGAACCTACAGAATGGTGCAGGATTTAAGAATAATAAATGAAATTGCCAAACCAAGGCATCTCACAATTTGGGATCCCTATACCATCCTGAATCAGATCTTGTCTTCACATCAGTGTTATTCAGTACTGGATTTGAAGGATGCTTTCTGGGGGTGTCCAATTACAGAGGACAGTAAACAGTATTTTGCCTTTGAGTGGAAACAGGAGGAAAGAGGGAAAATGGTAATACAACAATTGACATGGAAAGTCCTCCCACAGGGCAGGGATATACAGAGTCATCGGTTTTGTTTGGGCAAGCCTTGCAGAAAATGTTAAGAGAGTTTACTCCACCCCCAGGAGTTAGGGTGTTGCAGTATGTGGATGATTTGCGTTTATCAGGGAAGCAGGAAAAGGCGGTTGAAGAGGCTACTGTGAGGCTGCTTAATTTTCTTGCTAAAAAGGGGCTTAGAATGTCTCAAAAGAAAGTGCAGTTAGTAGAGAAAAAGGTTAAATATTTGGGACACATTTTGACTGGAGGTTTACAGTGTATTGATCCAGAAAGGATACAAGGAATTTTTCAAGTACTGTTATCCCAGACTAAAAAAGAGTTACGGCAGTTTTTAGGGTTGATGGGGTACTGCAGAGCATGGATTGAGTATTTTTCTGTTGTAGCCAGACCTTTATATGGCTTTTTAACCCAAAGCAGTCCTAATGTTGTGGTATGAACACCAGAAGGAGAGTAAAGCTTTAGAAAATTTAAAGACAAATTGATTTATGCCCCAGTCTTAGCTCTTCCAGACTCAGGAAAGGAATCTGAGTTATATGTGGATGTTAAACAAGGCCATGCTAAAGGAATTTTGGTACAAGAACACAGGAGAACACAGTGGCCTGTTGCTTATTTTTCTAAGCTGTTAGACCCAGTGGCCAGAGGCTGGCCTCATTGTCTTCAGAATTGTGCAGCCATGGCTTTAATAGTAACTGAGGCCTGAAAACTGACAATAGGAGGATATCTGATTGTTAAAGTTTCGCATCAAGTTATAGGTTTGTTAACTGAAAGACCCTCTAGGTGGATGACCAGTGCTCTGTCATTACAGTATGAATCTTGTTTAATGGAACAGGAGGATTTAGAATTGAGAAGTAGGGAAGGGTTTAACCTGGCCTCCTGTCTCAATGGCCCTGAAGAGGGGGCCGGGAAGAAACCAATGACTGCATTCAAGTGATAGATCTCCAAACCTGGGTGTGAGAAAGGTCCTCTCACTACTTAAATTTTGAAAGAATTTATTCACTCATTTTCATAGTACAAACGACGATAAGAGGCTTAGAGTGGCTGTCTGCCGTTACACAAAGCAAAGTGCAGTGCTGGGTGCTTAGCCACCGATGGGAGGAAGCCAGAGGCACCTTCTGGCTAGGGGATACAGTTTTTATAACCCCCTAACCCCGCCTCCTTCTGGTGTGACAGGGTTTAAATAAATCCATGTGAGATGGGAACGACATAACACCAATGTGATGCAGAAAGTCGTCCCACTTTATTTTTCAGCAGTGCTTCTTTTAAAGCTTTTTACCTTTCGTACACGCGACACGGAACTCTACATATGGTCTGTACATGCGCCATGCAATATAATTGCAACAATATAATTGGTTATAGGTGATAAACAAAAGCTAAGCATGCACTATATGATTGGTATATACTAAAACCGCAGTTTCTTACTTTTGGGCAATATTTCCTGTTCTCCTTGGCTAGCAAGGAATTTCCTACTTTGGGCAAGGTATCCGGTATTCTTTGGCTAGCAAGCAAACTTTTACTTTTGGGCAAGGTATCCGGCTTTCTCTGGCCAGCTGCTTGCTTTCAGAATACTTCCTCTTATCTATCTTCAAAGACTTTCATAGGTCTGTTAAGACAGACCAGCTGTTAAGACAAACTAAGACCCTGACACTGGTGCTCCGATTGGCTCATTGTCTTCAGTCTTCATCTTCTGATAGGTTAGCTGCTTGCCCAGCTCTCCCCTTTCTTAACCATAACATTTAAGTTAGCCACAACAAATTAACAATTAGACATAACAAACCTATTGAGGTAGTCATAACATTTATCAGTTAGCCCCAAGAAATCTATAGAGGTCGCCATAACATATACACAACCATTAACAAATAACCATAACAAATACCTCATAACCCTTTATGAAAGCCAACTCCATGATTTCATTTATAACACTGGGCTAGGGAAGATTTACGAGACACTCCCCGGCCTGAGGGAGAAAATGTGCTTATTGATGGGTCATTAAGGGTAATTAGAAGGAAAGCGAGTTACAAGATACACTATCGTTAATGGAAGGGAATTAAAGGAAGGGGGGAGGTTGCCGCCCACATGGTCAGCTCAAACAGCAGAGCTGTATGCACTTGTAAGAGCCTGTGAATTATATCGGGACAAGATAGTGAATATTTTTACTGATTCTAAGTATGCATATGGGGTGATACATGCATTTGGGAAATTATGGGAAGAAAGAGGTTTACTAATCTGCAGGGGAAAAATGTCAGCTCATGAAAGCTTAATTTCTCCCCTATTGGAGGTAGTGAATTTACCAAAAGGGGTGGCAATAATACACATTAGGGGACACCAGGCAGGGTGCTCAGAGGAAGCAATAGGTAATCGACTAGCTCATGAAGAGGCTCGAAAAGCTGCACTGTTGCCAGAAATCTCTAAGATCCTCCCCTTGCTCCCAGTAGCCCCATCGCTGCCAGAGAAACTGTCTTTTCCACCAGAGGAGCTTGAGATAATTAAAAAGAGTGGGGCAGAGGAAAGAGGGGATAATTGGTTTATAAGGAATGGTAAACAGTGGATACCAAAAGCTCTGGCCTTACAAATATTAAAACAACTCCATGAAGGGAGTCATTGGGGCTCTCGAGGATTGGCAGCAGCCTTCCTCAAAATGTATGCTGCTGTAGGTCTTTTTAATCTGGCAAAACGAGCTATTGAAGGTTGCTTGATTTGTGCTAAGGCCAATAACAGGGTTACAAAGAAAACTGCCAGAGGAGGGAGGCTTTGGGCTGTACATCCCTTCCAAAGATGCCAGGTGGATTTTATTGAAATGCCCCAAGTAACAAGGTTTAAATATCTTCTGGTAATAGTATGTCAGCTAACAGGGCAGCCAGAAGCATTTCCAACTGCTTCAGCAACTACAGGATCTGTTATTAAGGTATTTTTGGAAAAAATAATTCCAAGATATGGAATTGCAGAAGCAATAGACTCAGATAGGGGAACTCACAGGAAAAATTCTTCAAGGGGTCATGGCTGCTTTAGGCATACAATGGAACCTCCATACTCCCTAGCACCCCCAGAGTTTGGGTTGGGTAGAAGGAATGAATGGGGAAATAAAGAAACACCTTTTGAAGCAGATGATAGAAACTAAGATGCCATGAGTACAGCTTCTGCCACTGGCTTTGGCTAGAATAAGGGCCAGACCCAGGGGAGATATTCAATTATCTCCCTTTGAATTGATTAATTCCTTACCCTTGTAATTCTCAGCCAAGTGGCGGGGGGGGAGGGGGGGGTTGGAAATAAATGATGTATATTTAAAACAATATGTGGCCCGGATACTGTCTGTTGTGAAATCTCTTCGACAGGAAGTTCAGCTGACACAGACCCTGCCCTTGGACTTTGCTGTTCATAACATGCAACCAGGGGATTGGGTCCTGGTTAAGGAGTGGAAAGAAGCACCACTGGTGGCGAAGTGGCATGGACTGATGCCTGAAAAGCTGGTAAAAATAAGAGGCAGACACAGCAGTATAGGGAAAAAAAAGGGTATTACCTTGATTTTAATAGGATCTCAGATGCACCCTCATCAAAGGTGTAAACACGCTGAGGAGCACACCCCGTGTACAACGCGTATACAATTTTATGGACCTCACAAATTAGCATATCTACCTAAAATCCCCCAATAAGAAACTTAACAAATGAAGTAATTGTCCCCTTATTCTAATTATCCCCCCCAAGTGAGGCTACAGTCTAGTTTACAAAAACATGTTCCAGAGAGGAGGCCCCGTCCAAGGTTGGAGCCTCTAGTTTTGAGATAGTAGGGATGTTTCATCTTCCCCAGAGAGCCCTGGAACTAGGCTAAATATCAGAGTACAAGGGTTATAGACATGTAGGGCTAAGGTACAGGGAGTGAAAGGTACAAGGAAAGGGAAAGAGTATAAAAAAGGGTATAAAAAGGGTATAAAGAGAAAAAGACAAAAACCATCAGGCATCAGGACCTTTCCAAGTGTTACTGACCATAGAAACAGCTGTCAAGACAGCTGAACACAGGTGGACCCAACACACTCGGGTCAAGGTCTCTGAGGCCCCGGAGATTTGGACTTCTCAGCTGGAGGAGAAGGACGGGAGGCCGAGACTGACACTCCGCAGGAGTGGACCAGAGCAGTAGCCAGTGCGTCGACATCGGGGGAAGCCACGTGCGCCTACCCACAGACTGTCTGCTAAAATAGTCTGTATGGGCATCCCTCCCTTTGGTTCTCCAGTCATTGGGAGCTAATCCTCGCTGTCATTGTTTTCTTGATTTAAAATTGTTTCTGTGCCTTCACTCGCCACAGGTGGTGTGGAAGACAACGTGAGAACTAGATTAGGTGATTAGATTACACCATTAGAATGTTTTGCTTAATATTCTTACCTTTATATTGTCGGTTAAGTTCAGGCCAGAGGTGGGAAAACAGTTTTTTAGTCTGTGGGAGGTTGGGGAATTTTTCCCATTCTGTTGCTAGGAAACCAAGGACCAGGTACTTAAGAGACAAAAGATGTAGCCGGGGTGTGGTGAGGGAAGCACATGGCCACTGCTAACTTCACTTGCTCGCTGGGCATCGGAGGGGGAACAGTGAAGTTGCTGTCATCCTTTCACCGCGACCGCCTGTCTTGGTTTGAAAGACAGGTGTTTGCTAAGAAAGGTGGAAACCTCCCTTAGAATGGAGAATGTGACCACCCTTCCCTCTGAATTATTATAACTTTTGAATCAAGGGCTTTCAGGCAAAGAGAGGGGAAAAGGAATAACAGTTATTTACTAGTATCTATAATGAAGTAAACAAGCAACAACAACAGTAGCAACAACAAACAGAAACCCGGTGGCAGGTGTCCCTGGGCTGCCAAGCACTTTCCTGTTTGGTGTAGTCACTGTCACAACCAGCAGGGGCGCTGTTGAGCACCCAGCCGGGCAGGGCAGGTGCAAATACTCCCGCCCAGCTGCAGGGGGCACTGTGGTGCTAGGTCAGCTCCTCGTCTCGCATGGATAATGGCGGGCGGGCTGGACGGCAGGACGGCGCTCAGCAGGGAGCTCAGAGCAGCGAGCTGGAGCGGCAGGACTGGCTCACCCGGGCTAGCAGTGCGTTCCGACAGGCGCGGGTGGAGGCAGTGACAGCCGGGTTCCTCTGCAGCCGGGGAGGCGCGCTCTCTGGGCGGGAAAAAGGGTTGGAATCCTGTGTCCTTTCCCAAGTGAGAGCTCACCCAGCCAGGAACAGAAGGCGGCGCACAGCTGGACTTTCCGCGGTCGCAACCAAAGGAAGGCAGCAGCTTCCCTCTTCCTGTTTCGGTGCCCAGAGAGCAAGTGAAGTCCATAACGGTCAGTTTCCTCCTCCCGTTACCACACCCAGACACACCCCTTGTCCCTAACAAAAGAGTTAATGGTCCTTGAGTACCTGGTCATTGTGGTTTCCTAGTAACAGGGATGGAGAAAATTCCACCCCCCCCAACCTTCAACACCACGGAAAGCCCAAGCCCGGCTCTGCACTGCCTTCTTTTCCTTGCTGGGTAAGCTTTCGTTTGGGGAAAAACCACGGGATTCTGACTCTCTTCCCCCTCCTGGAGCGTGCGTCTCCTTGGCTGCATTCGCAGCTGCTGAGGGGCCTGGCTGTCACTGCCCCGCGCCCCTGCCTACCGGAATGCACTGCGGTTTCTGCCACAACTGCTGAGTTTCTGCCACCTTTCTCTTGCTAGCCCGGCCAGCCCTGCAGTTCCAGTTTGCTGCTTTTGAGCTCCCTGCACCCTGTCCTGCTGTCCGGCCCGTCCGCGATGAGCCACATGAGACAGGGAGCTGACCTCGTCCCACAGCGCCCCCTGCAGCTGGGCGGGGGTCATCGCACCTGCCCTCCCCGGCTGGGAGCCAAACAGCGCCCCTGCTGGCTGTGACTGTAACTGCACCAAAGGGGAAAGTGCCTGGCAGCCCAGAGAAAGCTGCCACCGGGTTTCTAGTTTTTGTTTGTTGTTGCTACTGTTATTGTTGCTTGTTTGCCTCGTTATAGATACTAGTAAAGAACTGTTATTTTTTTCCTCCTCTCTTTGCCTGAAAGCCCTTGATTTCAAAGTTATAATAATTCGGAGGGAAGGGGGGTCATATTCTCTATTCTAAGGGAGGTTCCCATCTTCCTTAACAAACACCTGTCTTTCAAACAAAGACATTGTCCTAGGAGAAAAAGTAGCAAAACCCTTTAACCTTAGCAACTGTTGAGTCTGCGGAGGGCCAGGAGGATCTGAAGACTGGCCATGGGTGGCTAGCCCAGTTGAACCTAAATGGTGGCTCATCACCCTGAGTGAAGTCCTTAACAGAACAGGATTTTGGGATGAGGAAGGAAGTCCATGGCGACTTCATTCTTCTGAAAGAGGCATTCATTGTCTAAACAAAACAGGGGGCGTATATGTGGGAAAAAGTGTTTGTGACTGGACTTTTGGTTTAGATTGTTGGACCCCCAGCTGCCCTCCTTACGATTGTTCCAAATATCGAGGCAGATGGGATCAAACACATGTTAAGCTCACTAATGGTAGCTGGGTAAGGTGTTCCTACCATAATTACCAAAGGGATTTTGAAGGCTGTAAAGCAGTGGGGAGGGACAGGTTTTTTGACCGGTTATTTTAACCTGCCCCCAAGATAATTCCACAAGTAAGACACATGTTGTCCGTGACTATCACTGGAAGTGGCAACACTGGAATGGAACTTGAACCCTTTTTAGTAGGTTCTGGTCCAGATCTAACAAAACAGATCTGGGATGTAACTGCAGGTGGAAACCTCATGTAGGAGCTGGGTAATGCAAATATTGTGACTCTTGTGGTAGAACAATTATTGTTGGAGGACCGTTAGGCCCAGGAAGGAAGCTCTATTTTGACCCAGCAATTGACGATGAAAATTGGAAAGGCCCCTTTGCTAAAGGAACCTGGGCTTTGAAAGGGCATCATTGGATTTGTGGCCAAGGTACTTATTGCCGGTTACCTCCAAACTGGTCAGGGATATGTTATGTAGGGTATATTAGACCACTGTTCTTTTTGCTACCACAAGTTCAGGGAAATAATTAGGAATCAAGTTATAATATTTCTAGGTGGAAAGCGCTCCGAACAAAGGCCTCCCCGAAAAGCCAAGTGCTTCTGGCACCTCCTCTCCCATCTCAACAGAATTTCTTAGATGAAAGTGAAAAAAACTTATTTACCAGAACACACAGAGTGCCTTGCAAGGCACAGGGGAAGGGGAAAACAGGGGAAAAGGAGTTATTAAACCTGAGTAAACAGCTGGTAAACTTTAGTGTCCTTTTCCTCAGACGTAGTTTCCCCTCTCTGGGGGTCCTGGAGGGGGGAGCTGGGCGGAGTTGCTCTGGTAGCTCCTTGGAGGATATTCGCCTGCCGTCCTCTGGGGGCTCCTCGGGTTTTCTGGGCAAGAAAACAAATCGAAAGAAAGGGTCCAAAGGAGACAACGAAGAAGCAATCCCAGGGCAGAAAGCTAGCAGCCCCGACAGCAGCAGCAGCAACAGCCAGCCAAAGGAATGTCCTTTATTCCCCCTCGCTCCCCAGTGGAGCAGCCTGGGGAAGAGTTTCAAAACAACCCGCGCTTCTCCCAGTTGCTGAATGCAGTTAAAGCTACAGGACCACATTTCTGAGCATACAAGCAAACGATAGGGAATACAGGATTATCATAACATCACCCCATGACATTCCACCCCTTATTCCATATCCTTGGCTTAAAGCCCACTCTAATATTTTTCAACTTTAAACACACACATATACATATATGTATATATACATATATACATATATGTATATATACATATATACATATATACATATAGCTATATAAAAAGAGTGGCAGTGTCATTCAGGAAGCAGTGGTATGTAGGCATTTCAACATTACACGTGGCCCTCCCCCCAAATTAAATCTCTCTGAGGGATACATTGTATTTCTCCATCTTCCTGCATTACCCACCAAGTACTACCTGGTCCCTGAGAAAAGACAACCCCACGGATGGGTTTGTCTTTACGTGAGGCAGAATTAATCCAGACAGTCTTTTGTAACAAGCCTCTAGCATGTACAGCTGGGACCTTGTCTCCGTCCACTGTATGCAGGGGTTCAGATTGGGCAGGGCTTGTTCGGTTGGTGGAGCCTCGGGCGTTAACTAACCAGGTGGCTTTTGCTAAATGCCGCTTTCAGTTTTTGAAAGTCCCCCCAGCTAGTGCCTTCAAGGTGGTTTTTAACAGTCCCTTGTACCGTTCTACTTTGCCAGTGGCTGGTGCATGATAAGGGATATGATATACACCCACTCGATGCCATGTTCCCCAGCCCAGGCGTTTATGAGGCTATTTTTAAAATGAGTCCTATTGTCTGACTCAATTCTCTCAGGAGTACCATGCTTCTACAGGACTTGTTTTTCAAGGCCCAGGATGGTGTTACGGGCAGTAGCATGAGGCACAGGGTAGGTCTCCAGCAACCCAGTGGTGGCTTCTACCATTGTGAGCACGTAGCACTTGCCATGGTGGGCTTGAGGCACTGTGATGTAGTCAACCTGCTAGGCCTCATTATACTTGTATTTGGACCACCTTCCCCCATACCACAGGGGTTTCATCCGCTTGGCCTGTTTGATCTCAGCACACGTCTCACAGTTATGGATAACCTGGGAGATACAGTCCATGGTTACATCTACTCTTTGGTTTCATGCCCACTTATAGGTGGCATCTCTGTCCTGATGGCCTGAGGCATCATGGGCCCATCGTCCAGCAGCCCAAATTGGTTTTTTCCTACTGTCTTGGTTTGAAAGACAGGTGCCTGCTAAGAGAGGTGGAACCCTCCCTTAGAACAGAGTTATTCAGAGTTCCCTCCGAATTATTTTAATTTTGAAATCAAGGGCTTTCAGGCAGAGGTATGGGGAAAAGGAATAACAGTTCTTTACTAGTATCTATAGCAGAGTAAACAAGCAATAACAAGAATAACAACAACAAACAGAACCAGAAAACCAGTAGCAGGTGTCTTTTGAGCTGCTGAGCACTTTCCCGCGTGGTGTAATTACAGTTGAAAGCAGCAGGGGCACTGTTGAGCTCCCGGCCAGGCAGGGAAGGTGCGATGACTCCCGAGTGGCTGCAGGTGGCACTGTGGCACAGGGTCAGGTCGGCCTCACCCAGCTGGTAATGGCGGGCAGGCTGAGAAGCAGGCAGGCAGCTCGGAGCAGCAAAAGCGGGGAGGCAGGGGGCAGGGGCTGGCTCTCCCAGGCTAGCCAGTGAGGTAGCAGGGACTCTGCAGTCATGGCAGATGCCACGGTCTCGTGCGGCGAAACGGGGCGTGCGGCAGGGACAGCCGGACTCCCCTGCAGCTGCTGCGAAAAAAACGCAGCCGGGATAACGTGCACTCTCGGTGGGGAAAGAGGTTGAATCAAAGCTCACCCAGCCAGGAAGAGAAAAGCAGAGCACAGTTGGATCTCCCGTGGTCGCAGCAAGAAGCTAAAAGCAGTTGCTTTCCTCCCGGTGTCCGACAAACGAGTGCCCGTCCGGCCGGCAAGGCTTCCTCTCCACGCCACACCCAGCCCAGAGTCTTTGTCTCTTACAAAGGACTTAATAGCTCTGAGCACCCAGCCATTTGTCTCCTAGTAACAGGATGGAGGAGAATTCCAACTTCCCCAACCTCCAACACGTATGCTGCCAGTTGGCCTTTTTCCACTTTTCCAGCCAACTCCACAGAGCATTGGCTACCATCCATGAATCAGTGTAGAGATAGAGCTTTGGCCACTTTTCTCTTTCTTAGTCCAAGGATAACTGAAGGGCTTTGAGCTCAGCGAATTGACTTGATCTACCTTCTCCCTCAGTAGCTTCTGCGACCCGTTGTGTGGGGCTCCGTATTAGTTTGAAAACAAACCAGTGGCAGATCACAAGTCAGGATTAAAATTTAACAGGAAAAAAATTAAAATAAATGAAATAATACAAGGAAAAGCTCTGAAAATGTCAGATACAACCTGACACCCTGTTAGGGTGGTGGTAGCAGTCCAAATGAAGTAGTTCAGTTGAAGCGGTGATCCTATGGAAGGTCTGGTCTCCACCTGAAGGTCCAGTGGTAGCTCTTGTCCTCTGGGAACCCAGCAGACAGGGCTAACTTATGCAGTTCCAAGGCCAGGTTATATCTAGGTGGGAATGCTTGGCTCCTCCCTCCTGGGTGGAGCATCTCACAATAGGATGAGATAAGTCCATGAGTCATGTGGTGGCTTCTTGATGGCCCATTGTCTGTTACCAGGGGTGAGTCATAGCAGGAGATAACAGCTAATGGCCCACAGCTGGTGGTAATAGAATACTTAAATACATCTATATTGTAACCTAGGACATTATCCACCCCTTATTCTATTACCATCTACATCATTGCCTAATTTTTACACATAGTTCTTACTTAAGATTAGGTCTCCTTGTGGTACACAACGGGTTTCTCCATCTGCCTGAATCACCCACCAAATGTAACCAGGTGCTTGAGCAAAAACAACTCTACATATGGGTTTGCCTTTGCCTGAGGTAGGACTAATCCAAACAGTTTTTCCCAAAATACCTCTCATGTGTACCACACAGGGACTTTATCTCCGTCCACTGTGTGCAAAGCTTCAGACTGGGCAGGACCGGCTCGATTGATGGAGCCTCTTGTGTTGACCATCCAGGCGGCTTTTGCTAAGTTCACTTCTCAATTTTTGAAGGTCCCTTCGCTAAGTGCTTTCAAAGTTGTCTTAAGTAGTCCATTGCACTGTTCAACTTTCCCGGCAGCCAGTGCATGATAGGGAATATGGTGTAGCCATTCAATTCCGTGTTCTCTAGCCCAGGTGCTTATGAGGCCATTCTTGAAATGGGTTCCGTTGTCCGACTCGATTCTCTCAGGGGTGCCATGTCTCCACAGGACTTGCTTTTCCAGGCCCAAGATGGTGTTCCAGGCAGTAGCATGAGGCACAGGGTAGGTGTCCAACCACCCCGTGGTTGCTTCCACTATGGTCAGCACGTAACGCTTTCCTTGGCGGGTTTGGGGGAAGGGTGATGTAGTCAACTTGCCATGCTTCTCCATATCTATACTTTGACCATCGTCCACCGTACCACAGAGGCTTCACCCGCTTGGCCTGTTTCATTGCAGCGCAGGTCTCCCAGCTGTGGATGACCTGTGAGATGCTGTCCATGGTCAAGTCCACCCCTCAGTCTCGAGCCCATCTGTACATTGCATCTCTCCCTTGGTGACCGGAGGCATTATGGGCCCAACGAGCTAGAAATAATTCTCCTTTGTGCTGCCAGTCCAGATTCACCTGTGACACTTTCACCTTGGCAGCTCGGTCCACCCGCTCATTGTTACGATGCTCTTCATTAGCCCGACTCTTGGGTACATGTGCATCCACACGTCGAACTTTTGCGGTCAGCTTCTCTGCCCGGGCAGCGATGTCCTACTAAATCTCAGCGGCCCAGATGGGTTTTCCTCTGCGCTGACAGTTGGCCTTTCTCCAGCGATCTAACCATCCCCACAGCGCGTTGGCCACCATCCAGGAGTTGGTGTAGAGCTAGAGCCTTGGCCATTTCTCTCGTTTGGCAATATCCAAAGCCAGCTGGACGGCTTTAAGCTCCGATCCACCTTGTCCCTCGGTAGCTTGTGCAACTCGTCGTGTGGGGCTCCATACTGCAGCTTTCCATTTCCGATTTGCGCCTATAATTCGGCAGGAACCATCGGTGAAGAGGACATAACGTCTTTCACTCTCCGGCAGCTCGTTATATGGGGGTGCTTCCTCGGCACGTGTCACTTGATCCTCTGCTTCTTCTGAAGATAATTCAAAAGACTCACCTTCAGGCCAGTTTGTTATAATCCCAGGGCGATTCAGGTTTCCAATACAGGCGCGCTGTGTGATGAGGGCAATCCATTTGCTCCACGTGGCGTCGGTGGCATGGTGGGCAGATGGAAGCTTTCCTTTAAACATCCACCCCAGCACTGGTAGTCGGGGTGTGAGGAGAAGTTGTGCTTCTGTGCCGATTACCTCTGAGGCGGCTTGGACACCTTCATAGGCTGCCAGGATTTCCTTCTTGGTGGGAGTGTAGTTGGCTTCGGACCCTCTGTAACTTCGGCTCCAGAATCCCAGTGGTCGGCTTCGGGTCTCACCAGGCACCTTCTGCCAAAGGCTCCAGGACAGACCATGGCTCCCGGCTGCAGAGTAAAGCACATTCTTTACCTCTGGTCCCGTCCTGACTGGGCCAAGAGCTACCGCATGAGCAATCTCCTGTTTGACCTGGGCGAAGGCTTGTTGCTGTTCAGGGCCCCAGTGGAAATCGTTCTTCTTGCGGGTTACAAGGTAGAGAGGACTCACGATCTGGCTGTACTCAGGGATGTGCATTCTCCAAAAGCCTATGGCGCCTAGGAAAGCTTGCGTCTCCTTTTTGCTGGTTGGTGGAGACATCGTGGTGATCTTATTAATGACCTTGGTAGGAATCTGACGTTGTCTGTCTTGCCACTTCACTCCCAGGAACTGGATCTCTCGGGCAGGTTCCTTGACTTTGCTCTTCTTGATGGCGAAACCGGCTTCCAGGAGAATCCGGATTATTTTCTCTCCTTTCCTAAATACTTCCGTTGCTGTGTCCCCCCACACAACGATGTCATCAATATACTGCAAATGTTCTGGAGCCTCACCCTTTTCCAGTGCAGCCTGGATCAATCTATGGCAGATGGTGGGACTGTGCTTCCACCCCTGGGGCAGTCAGTTCCATGTGTACTGCACGCCCCTCCAGGGGAAAGCAAATTGAGGCCTGCACTCTGCAGCCAGAGGAATGGAGAAAAAGGCATTGGCAATATCGATGGTCGCATACCACTTTGCCGCCTTGGATTCCAGCTCGTACTGAAGTTCCAGCATGTCCGGTACAGCAGCACTCAGTGGTGGCGTGACTTCATTCAGGCCACGGTAATCCACCGTCAGTGTCCATTCTTCACTGGACTTACGCACCGGCCATATAGGGCTGTTGAAGCGTGAATGGGCCTTGCTGACGACCCCTTGGCTCTCCAGTTCACGAATCATCTTATGGATGGGGGCCACAGAGTCTCTGTTGGTGCGGTATTGCCGGCGGCGCACTGTTGCTGTAGCGATTGGTACTCGTTGTTCTTCAATTCTTAGTAGTCCTATGGCAGACGGGTCGTCTGAGAGACCAGGCAGGGTGTTCAGTTGTCTTATGTCTTCTGTCTCTACGGCTGCTATCCCAAAAGCCCAGCGATGTCCCTTTGGGTCTTTGAAATATCACTCCTGAGATAGTCTATGCCAAGGATGCATGGGGCCTCTGCACCAGTCACAATGGGGTGTTTCTGCCACTCGTTCCCAGTTAAACTCACTTCAGCTTCCAGTACAGTCAGCTGCTGGGATCCTCCTGTCACCCCAGAAATAGAAATGGATTCCGTCCCCACGTACCTGGATGGCATCAGAGTGCATCGAGTGCCGGTATCAACCAAAGCCGTATATCTTTGTGGGTCAGACGTGCCAGGCCATCGGATCCACACAGTCCAATAGATCCGGTTATCCCTTTCCTCTACCTGGCTAGAGGCAGGGCCCCTCTAATCCTGGTTGTGGTACACGATGCTCTCTTCCTGTGAATGTGCTCCGGAGGTCTCTTCAAGAGGATCAGTCATATTACCATTCCCATACCGTCTGGGGTTCTGTCCACAAGAGACCGGAGCAGTGTTGAACCTAGACGAGCCTCCTGATGTGGATGTTTCTCTTTTCAATTCGCGTACCCAGGCTGCTAAGGAGGAGGTGGGTTTCCTATCCCACTTTCTCATGTCTTCTCCATGCTCCTGCAGGAAAAATCAGAGGTTACGTCGCGGAGTTTGTCTTCTTTCCCTGGCTGGGGGACGTCTACTCCTGATGGCAGAGAGTCTTGTTGGTTCCGGTGAGGCATGGTAAATTCCTTCTTTGAGCTCTTTCCTTAGTTTCTGGTGGCCCTCTTCAATCAAGCTCCGGACTTGCTTGGCCAGCTTTGTTTCTACCAATGAGACATGGGTGCGTAGTGGGGCAGCGACAGTGTCCTCGTAAATTCTCAGTTTGTTGACTAACACGCCCACCTTGTCCTCTCCTTCCCTCCACTGCAGTGTTGCCAGGTAACGAGAGTATATCTCTGGTCCGAGCTGTGCGAATCTTAGCTACATTTGTGAAGTGCACTGGACATTATCTGGGCTCTTAGGGAATCTCTCGTCTTCCGAGAAAATGATCTCTAGCACGGCCAATTCCCTCAGGCATCGGATACCTTGTTCTATCGTGCTCCATTTTCCTTGGTACATCTGGAGATCTTCTTTACAGAGGTATCTGTCCCGTACATTTGCCAGCAATCGCCACCAGAGGCTGAGAGTTTCTTGGGTTCTCCCAATCCCCTGGTCAATGACAACATCCTGGGACAGGGATCTCAGCTGCCTGGCCTCACATCCGTCCAGAATAGTGTCATTAGCTGCGGCATCCCAGATGCAGAGCAGCCAGGTCAGGATGGACTCGTTTGCCTGACGGGTGAATTCCCTCCGTAGGTCACGCAGCTCCCCCAGGGATAGAGGGTGAGAGATGATCTCCGGCTCCGTCTCTTCTGCTGGGTGCGATGGTCCTGCCGCATCCTCGTCAGTCACTTTGCGGACTGATTTCCTCTTTGATTTCTTTTTCTGGACGGGGGCAACTGCTAGCGGCTTCGGCTGTTCTGGTTCGACGATGGTCTGCGTTGAGATGTCGACTGCTCTTTTGGTTCTTTTCCTCTTGGCGGCAGTTTGCGTGGACGTGGTGCCTGCTGACTTGCTTCTTTTCTTCTCCTCCTCAAGAAGACACTGTACCACACCAAGTATTGTTCTCTTCCTCAGCATGATGTACACAGTGCTGGTCATAGAGAAAAAAGAAAACAGAACTGACAAGAAGATTATGCCATCCTTAACATCCAGCGAGAACTCAATATTGTCAAAAACGGCTGTGCCTGGCCTGAAAGGCTGGAAGAAACCGCTCTCTCCTCCTACCTCCAGGGGCTGGGGGCGATTGCTGAGGAGGTCCCAGACGTAGCAGCTCAGACTAGGCCAGGCAGACAAAACTGAGTATATAGTCCGAATGGCATTCATCGCCTCAC
>JAKEPQ010000149.1:0-47095 GCA_024500445.1 Entomyzon cyanotis | reverse complement strand
GGAGACAGAAGCCTTATGAGTTTCTGCAGTTTGCCAGGCTTCTGGCAACAGAGTAGGGTAGCTAGCTCCCCAAGACTCGGTCCCGTTTGCAAGGATCTTTGATATTTGGCCGATTAGTCTAAAAATACCATTTATTAGACACAGAAAATAACAAACATACAAACATAAAACAGATTGACATACATACACACACAATGAATGCATAATTGCAAAACTATAATAGCTAAAATGCAATTATGGGGTAAATGCTTGCTTGCTTGAACTATAAAAATAGTTAAAAATGCAAGTTAAGAAGTGCTTGCTTGAACTATAATGCAAGTTAAGAAAGGTACCTATAAGTTAGCCGGAATAATACAATTTAGGAAACCAATGATCTTACCAAATCCGATTTTGGAGCTGGGATGCATTAGAATCCTCCCTCAACTTGCAAGAAGTTACCACAGGGCTGCGTCCAGACACCTGGGGAGATGACTTTACCTCACGCTCCAACGTCCATGTAGAAAAGCTTCTACCTTTGCTGAGATTTCGTGAGCTTTTTATAGGATTAAAAAAGTGTGGCTTTGTGGTCACTAAAAATTTTTCACATTCTCTCTTCATCTCACCTTAGACATTCAGTCGCCACCACTAGATAGCCCTGATTTAGGCTATCTGAGCCATCCATTTCCTGGGACCGATCAGGGAGAGAGATAAGGGGGGGGAGCGTCCTGCCACAGGGGCATTGTGTAACTTTATGCATATGTAACCAGTAATCTAATATAAACAAAGTGAAGTGCTGCTGATGGTGTGCATGCCTTTGGAGGGGCTACCCCCCATGCACCCCAGCTGGAATAAACACATACCTACTTCATAACTATCTGAGTTGTGGAGTCAATCCACGCCTCAGAGAGAAGGCTCTGTCCAAGGTTGGAGCCTCTAGTTCTGAGATAACATGAATATTTGGTCTTCCCGCTTTGCAAAACCCCCAAACTAAGCTAAATGTCAGACTACAAGAATTATAAACATGTGGGGCTAAGGTACAAGCAGTGTTGGAAAGGGTACAAGGGAAGGGAAAGGGTACAAAAATGTATAAAAAGGGTATAAAATGAAAAGACAGAAGCTGCCCAGGAGAAGCAGCACCTGGGAACAGCAGCACCTTCCCCCTCCTTCCTTGGCACGATCCCCCCACCATGTAGGGCAGGCAGGCCCCAGCGGCCAGTAGACTCGGACACTTGCGCCATGCAGGGGGGCCCCTTTGTAAATGTTTCTTCAAAGTACCTTCTTAATTGGTGCAATTGAGATGTATTTTAAATTTGTTTCCAGTTTTCCCAAAGAGAAAGCCTTGCAGATGGATAAAGGAGAAATAACAGTAGTAATACCTAAGTGGTTGATAAGACAGTTGGGCACGGGAACCAAATGAAATACTGACGGTGGGCAAAAGACTGATGCCGAAGATGGTGGCAAGCATCAGCGGTTCATTATCCCACAGTACAACCTTTTATACTTTTTATCTATATCACATGCATAACATGCGCTCCTTTTTGCATTATAATTGGCTAACAAGCTATGTACATGCGCCTTCTCTAATTGGTCACAAATCTCTCTGCTTCTTGTTGTCAACACACATCCACATTCTACACTTCTTTCCCTCAAAGTTGTTTATCTGTCTTGTTCTAAGACACAGCTGCAACTTCACCAAGGCCGAGGCTGGCTGCACCACATCCCTGTCTTCCCACAATTCCCCCTTTTTGATTTTCAACCACAAATGCCGTGTTTACCATCTTCTGCGGTGCCTTTTGCAGACAAGATAGCAAGCACAGTACAAGCATCTCCTGTGTAGTATCCATTAATTCCTGAATGCTTTTGTGAATTGATTTTGATTCATCTTTTAAATCTATACAGCACATACCATCAAAATCTTAACACCTATGCCCATGGGATAATAACAAAAAAATCAATAGCTGCACAGTTTTGCAAAGTAGTGTGGCGAATGCTATCTACATCAGTGGCCAGTGCAAAAATAAACTAGCAGCTATGTGTTCTCTTAAATTCCATAAATGTATATCATCGCGACAATCTACCGATAATGTGTTCAGTGCTCTCCGTAATCTATGGTGTGCAGTGTGGTTTGCAATTAGTGTATCAGGTGTTACCATACCTAACCGTCCAATGGTGCAAGGCCCTCCTACTGTTCTACTAAAGATTTCTGGCCATGCACTGTCTCCACAAAGCAAAACCAAATCTTTAGGCAATGCTCCAAGTTTTGCCAAGCCTTATTTTTTGGTTTAGTGCATGCAATAGAGTCACCCAAACATTCTTGCTATTCCAGGGAGTTAGGCGAGCCAGGGCCAGGTCCCTTGCTCCGAGTGGTGTTATCCAACACAGGTCGAACACAATGAGCAGGCACCCACCAAACTCCAGCATGGTATTCTTGCTAGCTAGATAGGCCAGGAAGGTGTTCTCTGGGGCTGGTGTCACTCCCACACTATGCATCAGGATGTCAGTTCTTTGTTGCAATTGCTTCAACATCCTTCGTGTCATCTCTGGGTTCACCCGCATGCTGATGGCTGGTGTCGTGTCTTTAGCTGGGGTATCAAGGTGATGGACTGATCTTAACTGCTTTAGACCTATTGGTGATAGAACACATGCATACCCACTCCCCAGGTTAATAAATTATCAGGGCCTTGCCATTGCGCACACAAGGAGCCATACCCCCCCTTTTTGTTTTTGGCAACGTGCGTTTCTTTTAGTATGAACATGAAAGCAACACAAAGGTAAAATACATGGGACAAAACAAGAAGCTTACTGCATGCTCAGCTCTAGTAATGAACAAAAATAAGCAAGGTAATACATGCAATCATTTTTACACGAGAGAAAGGGTAGTGATTTAGGAAGATACACATCATCAATTGCCTAACCACTCTACTATCACCCAGAGTCTACAATCGCTGGGGAGCCCAATTTCACAGGCAGGACCTGGAGAACTTTTACTGGGCAAGGATTCCAAGTTTACCTGGAAGGAGGTCCAGCTTTCATAAGCCCAAATCAGCAAGTCAAAGTGACTTGATCACATTTTTAGTGCAGAAACACCTGGGACTGATGGCATACTTCCCAACCAGCCAGGGCCAGGGCTTGGCCAGAGCCTAGGGCTCAACTGGGAGGGTTTCCCTAAAATATCCTAAAAACAAGCCTCGATTAATATTGATGCCTTAAAAGCTGGTAAAAAAAGGAAGCAGACACAGCAGTATAGGGAAAAAAGGGTATTACCTTGGTTTTAATAGGATCCCAGATGCACCCTCGTCAACGGTGGAAACACACCGAGGAGCACCCCCCATGTACAACGTGTATACAATTTTATGGACCTCACAAATTAGCATATCCACCTAAAATCCCCCAATAAGAAACTTAATAAATGAAGTAATTGTCCCCCTATTCTAATTACCTCCTCCCAAGTGAGACTACAGCCTAGTTTACAAAAACATGTTCCAGAGAGGAGGCTCCGTCCAAGGTTGGAGCCTCTAGTTTTGAGATAGTAGAGATGTTTCATCTTCCCCCCCAGAGAACCCCCAAACTAAGCTAAATATCAGAGTACAAGGGTTATAAACATGTAGGGCTAAGGTACAAGGAGTGTTTGTGAAGAGTACAAAGAAAAAGAAAAGGTATAAAATGTATAAAAAGGGTATAAAAAGAAAAGACAAAAAACCATCAGGCATCAATATCAATTGGGAAAGTTTCTTAAAATTATAGACTTCTTGCCAATAACTACACATGGTTATGTGAAAGTTTCTAAATAATCAATGGTACCACAAATAAACTGCAAATAACTGCAAATAAAGGAATGCTTATGTGTAACAACAAATAATATCTTCTGTATAATGCCCCTTAAAAAAGCTCACTGAATTCACATCATTACATTAACAACATATCCAGAATTGTTAATACAGTAACTGTTCTAAAAAATTGAAAATATATTTCTCCACACATCTATGCATATATGACAGAAAAGCAAAATGAAAGCAAGAAAGAAAGCACTAAGCACCTTACAATTGATAATATCCATAATTTGGAAATTGGTACTCATTCTTCTGTGTCACCTATAGAAGATAAAACTGCAAAGATTGTTATGAAAAGTCACCTTGATTAACCAATGTAGAACATTTAGACCCATAGAATTTGTGATTAAATTAAGGATCCAACAAGTCGCATCTTCACACATTTGGCTTACCAATTCTCCATCATGAATGTTTCAGTTGACTCCATCTTAACTCTATAGCAAAAGAACTGTATTTTTTAAAATGAATTATCATATTTCAACAGAAACTTAACTTCACTGAAACTGAAAAGAACATCACTTAACCTTTACAGGAATTCAAACCTAACAGAATTTAAAACTACCATTGCTTGGACTTCACTTAAACTGAACAGAATGTAGCCTCGATAGAACTTAAAGTCAACAGACTTTACTTAAATTTTACTCAACAAGTTAACAGGCCTGAAACTGAAAAACACTCAAATTCAACAGAATTGGTGGATATTGAAAAGCTGCAAGCAGAAGCTTTTCCCTGAGAACCTCTCCTTTCCCATGCAAGCTATGAAAAACAATAAGATGAATTTTGTAAATAATAATTGAACACCTGCTGTTTTCCTGATCTGTTTTGGGTTTAAGGCAGAGAGTGTTTGGAATTGGGCGTTGTAGGACTTCAGCCAATTACCCCGGGAGGTGGGTGACCACTGACCAATCATCTATGGAATTTTAGCACATATAAGCAGAAGTTGTAACAATAAATGTTCTCTCTGCTACTCGCTGGATTGGTGTGTGCCTGCTGCATTCCTTCCGGGTATTACAGCGACATCTGGTGACCCCCGACGTGTACTACACGCAATGATTCAAGCCATGCGCACCTCTCAGAGGTACGTCATTCCCCCCCCCCCCCCCCCCCCCGCCTCCCCTGCAGAACAATTCACGGAAATGCTGAAACAAGAGCGTGGCCAGCAGCGCCCCACTGCCACCGACCCAGCAGCTCCAGTTTCCTCTGAGCTGCTACCCTTGGGAAGAAAACAGTGCCGGTTGCTCCTTCGGCTTCTCCGGTTCTGCGGCCTGGTGTGCCAGTGGCTGAGAGCTCCATGGCTGCGCCTAGTTCTCCTGCGCAGGCGCCAGCTGCGCCCGCAGCGCCTGGCGTGCCTGCGCGGCCACCAGTAGCCCGGTGCTCTCCTGCACAGGCACCAGCTGCGCCCGCGGCACCTGGAGGGTCTATGCGGACGTCCGTAGCCGGGTGCTCTCCCGTGCAGGAGCAACTGCCTATGATAAAGTTATTAACGGATATCTCGCAGCAGCTTGTGGAAAAAATCTCAACAGTTAGCGGCATTACCAGAGGCCTTTTTGCGAGCGGCCGCCAATGTGAGTGAAGCAGGGCGGCATGGGACAGAAGTGCCCGTTCCGATAACCCGGAAGGCAGAAGCGGCAACCCCCATGAAAGCGAAAGCAGCGGCAGCCCCCATGAAAGCGAAAGCAGCAGAAGCAGCGCTGGCGTGTCCCGGACGGGCTACGCCAGCCCCAGTGACGGTTCCGGTGGCAGAGGCGGTTGCAGCGGCGCGCGCCGACCTGATGGCTGCCACGCCAGTGAAGCCAACGGCTCTGACTGATGATACGCCGGCGTGGCAAGCGAGACCCCACAGCACCCCACCTGCATCGCTGCCTCCTATGCAATCTACTCCAGGTTACACAGCCATGCCGCCCCCCGGCTAAGCACTCACACCTGGCCAAGGTCCCCCATATCTAATGGGCCTCTTGGAGAACCCCCTGTCGGATGATTCAGACAGCAATGTAGGGGACATGCCTGCTCTAGGGCGAAAAGCTGCGGTGGCCGGGCGGCAGAAGGACCGCCTGCTACAGACCCGCCCTTGGACATTCCAAGACTGCACGGTAACGGTCCGCCCAAGAAACCCCAGGTGTTTCTGGGAATCGGTTAAACTGGGAGCTCTAGAAGCGGGAAACTGGGATCTCCTGGAAAGGATGGGAACGCCAGACAGTACAGGGAAATCTATGGAGAATCAGGTGGCTGCTGCAGCGCCTCTAGGAGGTGTACCAGTAGATCAAGATGATATTAACACCCCGCAAGGGGATGCCCAAGCCTTTCCTGTGTTCAAGGCTCTCCCAAATTTGAATCAAGTTAACAGGAATGACGTTATTGTGTGGAAGGTGGTGCAGGATTTACAATCCAAAGTAGCACAAAACGGGCTTGGCTTTTCTGAAGTCATGCAAATTATTAGAGTGATGAATATTGACCTGTTTGCTCCATTCGATATTAGGCACTTGGGTGAAGTTCTGTTTCAACCTATACAATTTACAGTTTTTGAGAATAACTGGAGAAAACTGGCTGAAAAGGCCACAGTACAGAACATGCACTTGCCTTCCAATGACCCTAGACATGAAGTCGGGGTAGATGCTCTAATGGGAACGAATTACTTTTCTAACCCTGATCTCCAAGCTACTTGGGATCCTCGGATCCTGGAGCAGGCCCAAAAGGTCGGCATGGGAGCCATCATAAAAAGCATAGACATGGCTGCTCCTAAAATATCATATGCAAAAATATCTCAAGGGCAGTCTGAGCACTTTCTGTTCTTTGTAGAAAAAATCGCTGCAGCTCTGGAGAAACAGGTGGAAGATGATTCAATAAGACAGCTATTGTGCAAACAGTTAGCAAGAGACAATGCCAACGATGAGCGTAGAAAGATCACAGATGCCCTACCAGGGGACCCTACGCTCGCAGAGATTGTAGAAGCGTGCTCTAAAGAGAGATCAGGGAACCATAAAAAGTCTGCTTTGGCTGCACTTCTGCCACCTGGTCAGGTACCCCCTGACCATAGACAAAAGCAGCCCAAGGCCGGGAACAAACAGAAACGAGCTAAATCAAAGCAAAAAGAAAACACGGGGACTGGGATTCCCCAGTGCAGGAGGTGTGGTAGGCCAGGTCACTGTTCAGACTATTGCAGGTCTCAGTACCTTGTTGATGGTCGACCTCTGTCGGGAAACGCGAAGAGGAATGCAAACAGGGGGAGTTGCCCTCCGACGCAAGTGTTCCCCCAGAACAGGGCACCGACACAGGCCTACCCAGCCAACTTAGAGACGGCACCCAAGGACCAGCCCAGGAGGATGTCTGCACTGCAAGAACAGTTGTCCTAGAATCTGGTAGTTATCATAGGGTTCCTTTGGATGCATATGGACCCCTAGGTCAGGGACTCAGTGCAAATTGTGGGAAGACCTAGTGTCACCCATCAAGGGATTTTTGTTCACCCAGAAGTTATTGATTCTGACTTTACAGGCCAGATTCACGCTATGTTTCCACGCCAAAATCCCCTGTCGCTATCCCTGAAAAGACTCACATTGCTCAACTAGTGCCTTTTGAGTCCTGTGTCCCCAGGGCAGAACAACAAGCTTGCGGAGATCGCGGCAGTGGATCTCCAGAACTTCCGCAGATCTGCTGGGCTGCAGACATTTCTCGCCAGAGGCCACAGATGAAATGTACCCTAATCCTGCCAAAAGCCCGTCCACACCAGATTCGGCTCCAAGGTTTGATTGATACGGGTGCTGATGTAACAATTCTCTCCTCCTCTTCATGGCCTCCTTCATGGCCTCTAGCCCCTGTGGGATCGGCCATTGCGGGGCTAGGAGGAACCACACAGAGCCAACTGAGCGAACGACCTGTATTGGTAAAAGACCCAGAGGGACACACGGCTACAATCCGGCCCTATGTTACTCCAGCTCCAGTTAACCTCTGGGGGCGGGACATGTTGGCAGCCTGGGGGGTGCGGATTGGCACAAATTTTTGATAGGGGTCACTGTGTGCAAGGGCGCACTATATTCTACGCTATCTCTGCAATGGCTAACTAACACACCAATATGGAAACCGCAGTGGCCCGTGCCAAAGGAGAAATTAGTCACTTTTGTCAGCTGGTTCAGGAACAATTACAACAGGGACACATTGAGCCTCCTACTAGTCCCTGGAATATCCCCGTTTTTGTAATTAAGAAAAAATTGGGGAAATGGAGACTGTTGCAAGATCTCCGAAAAGTTAATGCAGTGATGGAAAGTATTGGGACATTGCAGCCTGGTATGCCTTCACCCACAATGATTCACACAGGGTGGGAAATCCTGATCATTGATTTGAAGGACTGCTTTTTCACAATTCCCTTGCACCCTAATGTCAGACCAAAATTTGCCTTTACTGTGCCTGCAAATAACAATGCTGAGCCTGCAAAGAGATTTCAATGGAAAGTACTACCTCAGGGCATGAAGAATAGCTCGACTATCTGCCAATGGTATGTCGCTCAAGCTTTGTCCGGAGTCCGCGAGCAGTTTCCCGAGGCACTCTGCTACCATTATATGGATGATATCCTGGTGGCAGCATCCACCCAGGATGAGCTGCAGAGGTTACAGCCTCGATTGCTCGCTGCCCTGCATTCCTATGGGTTGCAAGTGGCTCCGGAGAAAGTTCAACAGCAGCCTCCTTGGAAATATTTGGGAGTCAAAATTTTGGATCAAACTATACAACACCAAGAGGTGCGATTCTCAGACTCTATTAAGACCCTGAACGATGCCCAGAAATTGCTGGGTATCATCAGTTGTTTGCGTCCTTATTTAGGACTAACCACCACGCAACTTTCCCTGCTTTTTAATATTTTAAAGGAGGACCCTGTTCTGAATTCACCTCGGAAATTGACTCCTGAGGTGCAACGAGTGCTGAACAAGGTACAGCAGGCTGTTTCTGCTCGTCAGGTTTATCGAGTGGATCCTTCTATTGATATCACTGTTTTTATTACTGCTCCAGACCTCCATCCTACAGGTATCATTGGCCAGTGGAACAAACAATGGGCTGACCATTGCATATCCTGGAATGGGTCTTTTTGCCCCATCAGCCGAAAAAGACAGCGCCCACGTTGTTTGAATTGATTGCATGTCTGATAATTAAATGCCGTCATCGGTGTTTACAATTGATGGCAGCGGATCCTGCAATGATTGTTGTTCCGGTATCGTGGGACAGCTTTGAATGCCATTCGCGCTCCTCTGCAAAGTGCACTGCAAAACTTTTCAGGGCAGATTGCTTACCACCTGCCCAGCCACAAATTACTGCAGCTGGCAAATTCGACCAGCTTCACCTTGCCACCAAAGAATAGTCAGGTGCCGGTGCACGGACCCACCGTCTTCACAGATGGATCTGGGAAAACAGGAAAGGCCATTGTTACCTGGAAGGAGGGATCGGAGTGGCAGGTGCTGGAAGGCCACGAGTCAGGCTCTGCCCAGCTGGTTGAATTGAAGGCAGTTGCCATGGCTTTTGAGCGGTTCTCTCAGGTACCTTTGAATTTGGTCACTCTGCTTACGTAGCAGATATAACTAAATGTTTAGATTGTTCACTTTTAAAGGAAGTCAGTAATGCGCCTCTCTTTTCACTATTGCAAAATTTGTGGAATGCAATTCAAGCTTGAGTGCACCCATATTATATTCTGCACATTCAAAGTCACACCAAATTACCAGGTTTTATAACAGAAGGCAATGCCAGGGCTGACATGCTAGCCAACCCTGCATGGGTGGCACCTCAGCCTGACAAAATTGCACAAGCCAAGGCATCGCAAGGTTTCCTTCATCAGAGTGCACATACCCTGCACAAGCAGTTTCAATTGACGTCAACTGAGGCTCGTGACATTGCCAGTGCTTGTGCTGATTGCCACGGACTCGCTGCACCTCTGCCACCGGGGGTAAACCCCAGAGGCCTAACGGCCTTGCAGCTCTGGCAGATGGATGTGACGCACATCCCTGAATTTGGCTGGTTTAATTACGTGCATGTGTCTATTGACACTTTCTCCTCAGCCATGTGGGCATTTGCTCATACTGGAGAGAAAGGCTGCGATGTCATTGCCCATTGGAAATTGGCTTTCTCGGTCCTGGGCGTGCCATCTACTGTGAAAACCGATAATGGTCCTGCCTACGCCTCACAGAAGACGCGGCAGTTTTTGCACCTATGGGGTGTAGACCATGAATTCAATATTCCGCATTCTCCTACTGGCCAAGTGTCTTGGTTTGAAAGACAGGTGTCTGCCAAGAGAGGTTGAACCCTCCCTTAGGACAGAGAATGTGGTTTTTTTTTTTCCCTCCCTCCGAATTATTTAATTTTGTAAATCAAGGGCTTGCAGGCAAAGGTATGGGAAAAAAGGAATATCAGTTCTTTACTAGTATCTATAAACAAGCAATAATAATAATAGCAACCAGAACTAGAACCAGAAGACCAATAGCAGATGACTTGTGAGCTGCTGAGCCTTTTCCCGTGTGGTGTAATCACAGTTGCAGGCAGCAGGGGCGCTGTTGAGCTCCCGGCCGGGCAGGGCAGGTGCGATGACTCCCGAGCGGCGGCAGGTGGCGCTGTGGCGCAGGGTCAGGTCTGGTAATGGCAGCTGGTAATGGCGGAGAGCTGAGAAAGCAGGCAGCAAAGCAGCTCGGAGCGGCGAGCGGAGCGGCAGGGGCAGGAACTGGCTCTCCCCGGCTAGCTAGCGAGGTAGCAAGGATTTCTGCAGTCACAGCAGACGCCGCGGTCTCGTGCGGCAGAGGGCAGGGGCAGGCAGCAGAGGCAGCCGGGCTCTCCCGGCAGCCGGACTCTCCCGGCAGCAGCTGCGGGAAAACGCAGCCCGGGGAAACGTGCCCTTCCCAGTGGGGAGAAAGGTTGAATCAAAGCTCACCCAGCCAGAAGAGAAAAACAGGGCTCAGTTGGATTTCCTCTGGTCACAGCCGAAAAGCAAAGAGCAGCCTTTCCTCTCAGCGTCCGAACCACGAGAGACCCCATTCAAAGGGCCGGCTCTTCCCTTACCCTGCCCTGCCCAAGCCCACCTTTTGTCTTTTACAAAAGACTTGATCGCTCTAAACATCCAACTATTTGTTGCTTAGTAACCGGAATGGGAAGAAATTCTAAATGTACTCAACCCCCGACACCAAGCCATTGTCAAACGTGCTCATGGTACTCTGAAGCGTGTTTTGGAAAAGCCAAAAGGGGGAATGCATGGAGAAACCCTACAGAGCCGACTGGAAAAAGCTTTGTATACAATTAATCATCTCACAGTGCCACCAAATTCAAATAATCCTGTTATCTTGAACCATTTTCTCTCATTGTAGTCATCAGGCAAGACGCACTGGCCCCGGGCGAAGGTCTGGGTGTGGAATCTACTTAGTAATACCTGGGAAGGCCCACATGAGCTTATTGCTTGGGGTCGTGGGTATGCTTGTGTTTCCACAGATACTGGGGTACGATGGCTGCCTGCAAGATGCGTTCGCCCTGACCTGCGGCACCAGAGGCAGAACAGGCAACCTCAAAATGATGACCAGAATGCAGAGCATCAACCGAATGATCCCTCTGATGATGGCCAGGATATTGACCATCAGGCGGATGGTCCTTCCACAAGCAGAGACTGAACTTTACATTTCCTTTGTTATGGAGTCAGAAAGCAAGGGTTTTTAAAGCTATGTTTAGAATTAATTTCTGATAGAACTGTGATGTAGAATTGGGATCGATAGATGTATAACCCATGGCATTGCTGGAGAGTCTGTCTATCCACTTTAAATCAGCATCTGATTTGGGCTCTGTTCGGTAACTGGCCACTACTGAGCAGATCCTTTATGCTGTGTTTGTTCTCCTTTCTGCAAGGGACCCGCAAAGGATTACAAACGATAACTTTTTGGTCTTTAAACAAAAAGGGGGAATTGTGGATATTGAAAAGCTGCAAGCAGAAGCTGTTCCCTGAGAAAAATCTCCTTTCCCATGCAAGCTATGAAAAACAATGAGATGAATTTTGTAAATAATAATTGAACACCTGCTGTTTTCCTGATCTGTTTTTGGTTTAAGGCAGAGTGTTTGGAATTGGGCGTTGTAGGACTTCAGCCAATCACCCCGGGAGGTAGGTGACCACTGACCAATCACCTATGGAATTTTAGCATGTATAAGCAGAAGTTGTAACAATAAATGCTCTCTCTGCTTCTCACTGGATTCGTGTGTGCCTGCTGCATTCTTTTTGGGTATTACAGCGACAAGAATTAACTTTAATTGAACTTAGAAGACCTTAAGAATTGAACTTAGAATTGAGCTTAACAGAGTTTAGAAGCAACAGACCTTAAACTTAACATCACTGAAATTTAGTAGAATTTAACTTCAACAGTATTGAACACTTAATGGCCCTTATACGATAACAATGTAAACTATTTTGCAATTGATTAATATAGAATGTTCTATAACACTGTAGTAACTCACAGGCCTAACATATAAATCTAAAATACTTAAAAAGCTAGAACAACATCCCTTGTATATTTTCTGCAGCACTTTCTTAGTCGCATGCACACAGACATAAAGAGACGGTTCAAGGTATACATGAGATAAAAAAGAAAAAAATCCCTTGAATTCAGTGAAGTAGTCACTTTTCATTCCTTTGAATCTTTTCAGTGGGCCCAGAGTTGAGCCTTAAATTTACCAAAACTAGATTCAAAGTTGAGAGTGTTACTTTAAATGTTTCAGATACTGATGTTACTCCCTGCGGGGGGACGGCAGGACCCGGCAGCCCCCCAAAACGAGGTCCCTGGGGCGCGTATCTCCACCATGTCCGGGCCGGGCGGCTCCCGGGGTGTGCTTAGTGTGGCGTGAGTCTCCAGCCACATAAATTCAGCAGGAAACGAAGTAAGACAAAAGAACGAACTGGACCCATCTCCGTTCTGCCAGGGAAGTTTATTTGGGGTCCTTAGGTGAGGGTTGCAGGGGAGGAAAGAGGGGGAGGAAAGCGGGGGTAGGTCAGAGGGGCTGACAGCTCAAAGATGGAGACCCCGAACTGACGCAGGCATCGGCTTATAAGGGAAGAGAAGGGGGCGGGGCTGACTCCCCCGGAGCCAGTCCCAGGAGGTTTGAAGGCAAGACAGGCGGGGGAACACCCCAATAGATTTCAGGCACAGCAGGATGCATATTTCAAAAAGAACCAATAACATACAGAGCAGGGGAACAAAGGAAAGCCACATGGAATCCTAAAAGCCCACATTGCTACAAGATACAACAGAATTTAACTCATTTTGACTCCATCGTTACAAGAAAATACTGAAAATTTGTCATACAGCAGTTACACATCAATGGAAAATATGCGAGGAAACAATTGAGCCGTAAATGAAATAGCAGCAACATGGAAGTCAAGAGGGTTGAATTTCTGCAGGATTAACTGGAAAGATCAAAAAGGTGTGGCAAGTACATAATGATTGCACATAAGTCAGTTTCAGGAATAACCTGTGATAACTATAAACATTATTGAAAATGCCTGTTTCACAGTCAATAGTTTTCTACTATAAGTTTGCCAGGATTTTTTCAAAGCACACCCTTACTCAGAGAAATGATAACATTGTATATCTTGGAAAACTGCATTTAAAACCTGCTCAATTTGCAGATGGTAAGGCAGTTTCCTGTGATTATCATTACAATAGGTTTGAGATGTAAATACTTAAGGACAAAATGTGGGAACTGACAGCTGGTCTTTCACAACTTACAAACAAGAAATAGATACAATCCGCTCGTACCTGTGAGAATCTTAGCGTCAACACAAACAAGAAAGAAAACAACACAGAAAGAAAATTGCACCTTTTTGAAGGAGGTTGTTATTGTAGGGATAGTGTGTCTAACTATAGGTAGCCAATGAGTTTGAAATGTAATAAGTTAGGAGCCAATGGACATGTAGTGCACATGCTATGAAATAATATAAAAGAAGCTCTGTAGTAATAAAGAGGCCCCCTTTTTTCCTCTTTGAGTCGTGTCGTCTATGAGTGTCACGTCTACCTCAAGAGCAACATCTGGTGACCCCGATGTGATACAACGACTTCAGGTGGTGATCCACAGAATCACCGGTTGCTATAGGCAACGAGGAGGCAGATACCCAGCGGAAGAAGACAGTGAAAGCTGCGATAGGCCTGGACCGATTTCAACCTTTTTAAGGTGACCCGCTGGGAGACGATGGGAAATCAAACTTCCCAAGAGGAAAAGGCAATTGTAAATATGTGGACAGTTACGCTAGCCAAACGCGGTATTAAATATGATTAGCATGCGTTGAGAGCTCTGTTACTATGGTCTAAATGACAAGGACTAGAAACCACTTCAGAGAGTGCCTTTAGTGTGACAACGTGGGAGCGAGTGAGAGAGCTTTTCTTTGACTTTGCTACCCGGGGCGATGAAACTGCTAAAAATCTTATGACTACATGGAGGGTGGTGTATGATACTTTAAAAATAATAACACAGGAACGGGAATTGGAACAGGAAACATCTGCGGGCATGGGAGGTCAGAGAGAAGCGGGGGGGGGGAAGGGGGGGGAAGGGAGAGGCAACTTCTTCCCCCCCACCTCCCCGGTGGACGACTTTTCCGGTCCCCGCGGCGGCCACCGCCACCACCGCGGCCGCTGCCATCGCCACCACCCCTCCACGCTCCTCCCGCTCTCGTCAGGGGCACTGCTGCCCACGGGGCGCCCCAGCTCCTTCAGAACCCCCCCGGCGGGCAGTTCCTCCAGTGCCCGCGGCGCCAAACCTTCCCCGCGGCACCAAACAACCCCCCCCCCCCCCCGGATTCGCACGGCTGGTCCACAAATGGTAGCTGTCCTGGCCATGATGCCGGGGCCGGCACCAGAGCCCCGCAGGGAGCGGCCGGAGGAAGGACCAGCCCCTGTGTGCCACCCATGAACCGTACAGCGGACTGGGTGGCAGGTGCTGGAAGGTCATCAGTCAGGCTCTGCTCAGCTTGTTGAACTAAGAGCCGTGGCCACTGCATTCCAGCGTTTTTCTTCTGTGCCATTGAATTTTGTCACTAACTCTGCTTATGTGGCAGATTTTACACAACGCCTTGATTGCTTGCTTTTGAAGGAAGTTAATAATGCTGCCCTTTTTTCACTGTTGAAGACCTTATGGAGTGCACCTCAGGACCGCACCCATTCCTATTACATCTTACACGTAAGAAGGCACACCAATTTGCCAGGGATAATGCCAGAGCTGATAAGTTAGCCAACCCTGTGTGGATGGCACCTCAACCTGATAAATTAGCACAAGCTAAAGCATCACATGACTTTTTCCATCAGAGTTCGCGTTCTTTGCAAAAGCAATTTCTGCTAACGCCCACTGAGGCTCGTGATATCGATAGTTCTTGCTCTGATTGTCAGGGTTTTGTCATGCCTTTACTGGCAGGGGTTAACCCCAGAGGCCTACAAGCCTTTCAAATTTGGCAAACAGATGTCACACATATTGCCAAATTTGGCTGTTTCAAATATATGCTGTTTCAAATATATGCATGTTTCTATTAATACCTTCTTCTCCGACATGTGTGCATTCATACACACAGGAGAAAAGAGTCATGATGCTATTGCTCATTGGCGACTAGCCTTTGTTGTTTTAGGCGTACCGTCCTCTGTGAAAACTGACAACGGCCCTGCCTATGTTTCTCAGAAGACCTGGTGGTTTTTACAATTGTGGGGTGTCACACATAAATTTGGTGTTCCCCATTCTCCCACAAGTCAAGTTATTATTGAACATGCTCATGGTTCTTTGAAATGGAATTCAAAAAGAAAAAAAGAAAAAAAGACTAAAGCAATAAAAGTAAAAAAATTTCCTCAAAAAAAAAAAAAAAGGAAGAAATGTGTGGAGAAAACCCACAAAGCCAGCTGGCAAAAGCTTTATATACAATCAATCATCTTACAGTGCCACCAAATTCTAATAATCCTGTTCTTTTGAATCATTTTGTCTCGGTACAGTCTACAGGCGAAACACACCTACCCCGACCAAAAGTACTAACAAGCGGGAAGGTCCATGGGACCTTGTCACCTGAGGGCGCAGGTGTGGGAATGGACAGCAGGCCTGTCTTAGCTCACAAACACCGACAGTGTTACAAACAACCTCGTACCCGTGAGAACCCTAGCGTGGACAGAAGCAAGAAGCAAAACAAAGTGTGGGCAACAACTTGTCAACAAGACAGAAAAACACAGAGGAATTCACACCTGCAGTAGGGAGGCTGTTTTTCACAAAAGATGTGTACTAGGAATAACTGACCAATAGTATTATATAGCAAACAAGTTAGGAGCCAATGGCCATATGGCACGAATGTTAGAAAATAGTATAAAAGAGACATTGTTGCAATAAACTGCCCTTCTACCTTCTTCCTGGCCTGGAGCTGTGTTTTTTGCTTGTCGTGCCCGTCTTGAACAGCAACATGCAGGTATGCTTGTGTTTCCACACATACCGGTGTGTGGTGGATACCTGAGAGGTGTGTGCGCCCTGATTTGCAACATCAAAAGCATCGTGATACCAACAAGCAAACTTCAGAGGATGATGACAGAGTGGAGTGACAAACAATCCTTGCACTCTTTTGCAAGAGAATGCAATGACACCTTTAAATTCTTTGATTTATAAAAGTGTGTTTCAGTTTTAGCTTTAGCCCCAGAAAATAAGTTAGGTTGTTGGTTTGATTTCACTTGCTTTGTTAGGTTTGTTAGTTAATTTTGTTAGCCACATTATCTTGCAAATTTCCTAACATTAAAGAACTGCAATTAAGTATTTTATGAAAATGGGATGTTTGATTGTAATTGTCATCTGTGTTGTTTCACTCCCCGTGCTGTGTTTGTTATCTTTCCTGCAAGGGCCCAGCAGAAGACTACAAACGCTGCATTTCCAGTTGAAAAACAAGAAGGGGGAACTGTGGAAACTGACAGCTGGTCTTTCTCAACTCACAAACAAGAAATGGAAACAATCTGCTCATACCTGTGAGAATCTTAGCATCAACACAAACAAGAAAGAAAACACAGAAAGAAAATTGCACCTTTTTGAAGGAGGATGTTATTGTAAAGATAGTGTGTCTAACTATAGGTAGCCAATGAGTTTGAAATGTAATAAGTTAGGAGCCAATGGACATGTAGTGCACATGCTATAAAATAGTATAAAAGAAGCTCTGTAGTAATAAAGTGGCCCCCTTTTTTCCTCTTTGACTGAGTCATGTCGTCTATATGCGAGTGTCGCGTCCACCTCAACAGCGACAACAAAGCATCAGGGACAGAATCATATAATACTGCCATGATTTTTGCACATGTAACTTTGTGAGTTCAGTGGGTAGGTAAGACTGAGCCACTTCACTGTGACCTCCTTGCCATAAGAGCAAAGATTATTGAGAACTCAGGTACTGAGCAGATAACAGGGCAAGTCTATTTTATGAGATGGTGTCACCTTCAGTCACTTTCCTTCATATAAAAACATTCACATTTAAATTGTTTTATTTAAGCTATACAAGTGAACAGGTAAAGCTGGCACTACGCTGTCTGTTTTTACAATAGAGAACCATGAGCTAATTATATCTGATTCCCGAATAGCTTCTGCTGATAACATATATGTGGTTGAGCACAGCATGGGCCTTACACAGTTAATTGCTCCTAGTAACTTTTGTAAATCATTCAATGTTTTGACATCAGGCTTTAAAGTTAATTGCCATAGCCTTACATCTTAGGGTGAATATTAACTGGACAAGTATTCCAAGGAGGGATCTACCGAATATGTCAGGGGCTGCCTGCATCCATGCTGAGCAAGACTAAGACACCGAGCCTGTCCATAAGCCAATATATTATGTACATAATGATAAATGATGCTCTGAAGAGATAGTCTGAAAATTAACTTTGCTGATTCCTTATGGGATCATAAAAAATAGGTGTATTCCAGGGACTAATAGAAGGTGCCTGCAATTATTTTGTACTATTTGCCTTGTCCTAAGTAGATTAGGCATCTCAAAGTCATACAGGTGCAGACCCAGCCATTCTCAAAACATTTTGCTGGATGGGTGCCAACACAGCTCTGTGAACTCCTGGGCTACGTACGGGAAAAATAATTTTTACCCTGTGGAAAAAAACAAATGTTACCCTGTGGTTTTAGCATTGATCCCTCAGTTTTATCAGAGTTGGATGACTTTATAGCCTCAATTTGCACATCATAATAAAGCTGATGTAATACATATGTAAAACTGAGCAGAACATAAAATTATTTGTTCAAATTAAATATTTCAGGTACGTCTATTAAATTTTCTGATTGAAGAACTGAATTCTCAACACAGCACTCATGCAGTCCTTATTTGGAAGATCAGGTGCTAGTAGTTGTATTGGTTTGAAAACAAACCAGTGGGAGATCACAAGTCAAGATTAAAATTAATAGGAAAAATTTAAAAAATAAGTGAAATAATACAAGGAAAAAGCACTGACAAAGTCAGATACAACCTGACACCCCATTAGGGTGGTGGTAGCAGTCCAAATGAAGTAGTTCAGTTGAAGCGGTGATCCTGTGGAAGGTCTGGTCTCCAGCTGAAGGTCCAGTGGTAGCTCTCTGGCAACCCAGTAGACAGGGCTGACTTAAGCAGTTCCAAGGCCAGGTTATATCCAGGTGGGAATGCTTGGCTCCTCCCTCCTGGGTGGAGCATCTCACAATGGGATGAGATAAGTCCATGAGTCATGTAGTGGGTCCTTGATGGCCCATTGTCTGTTATCAAGGGTGAGTCATTAGCAGGTGATTACAGCTGATGGCCCACAGCTGGTGGTAATAGAATACTTAACTACATCTATATTGTAACCTAGGACAGTAGTCTGCAGGCAGAGGAAAACTCTTACATTCTGGGACAGTCATTAATCAAGTTGTTATCATCGTTAGTCCATTTATCTTGTTGCAATGCTTTCTTGTTGCGAAAAGTGGAAACAAATTCAAAATACAACTCAGTTGCACTAATTAAAAAGGTACTCTGAAAACACATTCAGAACTGAACTATGCAGGCATGGAGGGGCCCCAAGGGCCTTCCTCCGCAGCGCAGGTGCCCGTGTCTGCCGCCGCCAGCACCTGCCTGTCCCCCCCGTCACCGGGGGGGGGGCCACATGGGGGAAAGCAAAGTGGGGGAGGAGCAGCGGCACCGCTGTAACCAAAAAGCCCCGACCCATTGAGCAGCTCCCGGGAGGAGGAATGTTAACATCAAGGATTCTCTCATTAAAAAACAGTCACAGAGTTCTGTAAGGAACAATAGAAGGTGCTCCAATATGGGGAACATGCCGCAACACTTTTCAAACTGCACCGATGCTTCGGGACGCCTCCCGGGACCATGTTACTCACAGTCTTACCCAAATTTGTAGGCTGAGCCAGCAATTTGCCCTCCGCTGGATCGTGGTTTGCCAAATCCAACTCTCCCACTTCCCTAGCTTGTTCATACAATCTTTTTGGATACATCCCCTCTCACCCCCTTTCTTTTGCAACAAATGAGCAAGGTGCATAGTGCCCACTCCTCATATTTGATGCCTCTCTTCTCTAATATTCACAACAGAATGTTCACAATGGATTTTTCTTCTGCTGATATTTAAGCCCCTATGTCTATGTTTCCAGCCGCTCTCCTGGGGTCAGGTGTCTCTTTCTGCTTTCGTAAATCGTCCGGACTTCGGGCTCTCATTCTCTGCCTGTTTTGCTTGACTGGGCACCACCGCCGGCTGCTTTCAGGTCTGCGGTCACAACCCTATCACATCGGGGTCACCATTTGATGGCGGACAAAAGACTGACGCTGAAGATGGTGGCAAGCATCAGTGGATTATTATCCCACAGTACAACCTTTTATACTTTTTATCTATATCACATGCATAACATGCGCTCCTTTTTGCATTATAATGCACCTTCCCTAATTGGTCACAAATCTCTCTGCTTCTTGTGGTTGTCAACACACATCCACATTCTACGCTTCTTTGCCTCAAAGTTGTTTGTCTTGTTGTCGAAGGTTGGGGGGCATTGGAATTTTTTCTCCATCCCTGTTACTAAGCAACAAATGTCTGGGTGGTTAGAGCCATCAAGTCTTTTGTAAGGGACAAAAGGGTGTGCTGGGTGGGGCAGGGGAAGGAGGCAGCCGGCTGTTGGAACTGGCACTCTCGTCGTCAGACACCGGGAGGAAGGAGACTGCTCTTTGCTTCTGGCTGCTACCGCAGGAGATCCAACTGTGCTCTGTCTTATCCTCCTGGCTGGGTGAGCTTTGATTCAACCTCTTTCCCACTGGGAAGTGCACGTTTTCCCCGGCTGCGTTTCTCGCAGCAGCTGCCGGGGAGTCCGGCTGTCCCTGCCGCCCGCCCCGCTTTGCTGCACGAGACCGTGGCGTCTGCCGTGACTACAGAATCCTCGCTACCTTGCTGGCTAGTCCAGGAGAGCCACCACCAGCCCCAGCCCCCTGCCGCCCCGCTTTTGCTGTTCCTAGCTGCCTGGCTGCCTGCTTCTCGGTCTGCCATTACCAGCTGCGTGGGGCTGACCTGACCCTGTGCCACAGCGCCACCTGCAGCCACTGGGGAGTCATTGATGCCTAAAATTGCTGATAAAAGATTTGAGACGCAGACACACAGTATAGGAAAAGGGTATTACCTTGGTTTAATAGGATCCCAGATGCACACCGACGACCCAGAGCTCCACGATATCCCCCGTATACAATTTATGGACTCCCTAGATTAGCATACCTATCTAAATCTCCCCAATAAGAAGTCTAACAAATCAAGTAATTGCCCCCTTATTAAAATTACCTCCCTCCAAAAGGTTACAACTTAGTTTACAAAAACATGTCCCAGTGATGGGGCTCTTTTCAAGGTTGGTGCCTCATGCTCTTGAGATTGTGGAGATTGTTTCGTCTTCTCCAAAGAATTCTGGGCAAGGCAAGGGTACAAGGGTTATAAACATGTAGGGTTAAGATACAGAGAGTAAGTAAAAAAGTACAGGAATGGGGAAGGGTTAAAATAATATAAAAAGAGTAAAAAAGTATAATGAAAAGGACAAAAAAAAACCCATCAGGCATCATCATCGCACCTGCCCTGCCCGGCCGGGAGCTCAACAGCCCCCCTGCTGCTTGCGACCGTGATTACACCACACGGGAAAGTGCTCGGCAGCTCAAAAAGTCATCTGCTATTGGTTTCTGGGTCTATTTATGGTTGCTAATATTGTTATTGCTTGTTTATAGATACTAGTAAAGAACTGTTATTCCTTTTCCCATACCTTTGCCTGAAAGCCCTTGATTTCAAAATTAAAATAATTCGGAGGGAGGGGAAATCACATTCTCTGTCCTAAGGGAGGGTTCAACCTCTTTTAGCAGACACCTGTCTTTCAAACTAAGACACTTGTTCAAGGACACAGCTGCAACTTCACCAAGGCCGAGGCTGGCTGCACCACATCCCTGTCTTCCCACAAAATACCATCTGTGTTTCAAGCAACAGTAAACCCTTCATTACCTTGGGTGAAATTCTCTTGGTAAGGAATCATTGGGCTGTCTATGATTTGGTAGCATTGGAGCAGTAGAGAAACAGAAGTGGGCTAAAAATCAGAACAAAATGTTTCTGCCTTATGTTGCTGAGTAGTTTTGAAAGTGTTTTATATTGAGTACACCTCTGATGTTCATGGAGCTTTAGCCAAATGTACATTGTTTCAGTAAATTTAGGCTTTTCCAATGTATTTTATATCAAACATACAGATTTGGTATATAAAGGGCAACGATCTGCCTTATTTACAGCTTTTATTGTGGATAGATTGCAGGTCCCTTTCCCCTTCTTCTCACTATTGCTACATATCCTAAGACATTCCACAGGCTTTCTATTTTTGCTGGATTTCACTAGGTCCAAAGATTTCTCCTGGAGAGCCCATATTTTTTATACTTCGTCTCTTTTCTACGGTTACAGATTACAACAATTCTCAATCCAAATCTCTGAAGGGAAAATCTACTATATAACTTAAAATTGAATGACTATCTTTTACAGGGGTCGCATTTCTTTTTCTGAGGCAGTCCCAGATTTAAAGATTTTTCTTCTGCCTGCAGTCTGCTGACATCGTTGCAGTCACAGGCCTACGAATGAGAGGTTAACTTGATAACATCAACATTGTAACCTTAGGGTAAAATTTATGTTTTATGTATATAGCCCAGTTGTTCAAAGAGCTGAGCAAGTTGGCACCAGTCCAGCAAGGTATTTGGATGATGGCTGGGACTCCAGCTGTGTCAACAGAACACCACAGTTGTTTACATAGGCTAGTTGCCTTGAGAGGCCTACGCGACTAAAGGCGAACCACCTAGTACAAAAGTATTTCCAGGCAGCACACATAGTTCCTTCTATTAGTACTGGAATACACCTATTATGGTGATCTCATAAGTACTTGGGAAAGTAGCATTTACTGCATGATTTCCAGGCTATCTCCTCAGAGCATAATTTATCCTTATGTGCATAATATCTTGGCTTGTGCACAGGCTCGGCATCTTAATCTTACTCGGCATGGGTTGCAAATGGCCCCTGAAAGAATCCAGTAGATACCTCCTTGGAAGTTTTTAGGGTGGGTATTAAGTCAACAAAATCTGACACCATGGTAATTCACTTAAAAGCTTGATGTCAGAACATTGAATGATTCAAAATGGTTACTAGAGCTAATTACTTGGATAAGGCCTATGCCAGGTTTAGCCACTCATCAATAAAAGCATTTGTTTATTCACTGGAAAGAAACCCCTGACTTCCCCATGAGCATTATCTGTAGAAGCTATTCGGGACTTAGATCTATTTAGCTCACAAATCCCTACTGTAAAAGCAGACAGAATAATGCCAGCTTTACCAGTTCGCTCGCACAGCTTTAATAAGACAATTTAAATGTGAATGCTTTCCTATGAAGGAATATGTGACAGCATTTCAAGCTGGTACAGCTGTTCAGTCATTCAGGTGTAATTGTTCTTCCTTAACACTTATAGATTGAAATTGACCTTGATATCAAAACAGTTTCAATACAGTGATGGGCCAGAAAGGTGACTTAAAGTGACACCATCTCATAAAATAGACTTGCCCAGTGAATATTGTGTTCTCCGCTCAGTGAGTGTCTACCATTCTTTATTCTTATGGCAGAATGAAAACAATGCCATAGACAGTAGCACACTCCGTCAAAATTACCTGTAACTGTGCCTTTGTGGCTGCTTATATACATGCCTCAGTTTTATCCACCCACTGAACTCACAAAGTTACATGTGCAAAAACCATGGCAGTATTATATGATTATGTCCCTGATGTTTTTTCCTTGAGTATTTATATCTCAAATCTATTGTAATGGCAATCACAGACAGCTGCCTTACCATCTGCAAACTGAGCAGGTTTTAAATGCAATTTGCCAAGATATACTGTTGTCATTTTTTTAAATACAGCTGCAAATTGCAAATCCTGCAAAATTATGCTTATACCAGAAAAGTACTGACTGTGAACAGATATTTTCAATAATATTTATAGTTACCATGAGCTATTCTCAAAACTAAATTATGTAAAGCCCTAGAGTCCTATGTTGGTGCTATTTCATTTACAAATCAGTTGTTTGCTTGCCTATTGTTCATAGATGTTTAACAGTTCTATGACAAATTTTCAGTAGCTTTCTTGTAACGATGGAGTAAAAATGAGTTGAATTCTATTGTATCTGAAACTCTTAAAGGAACACTCTCAACTTTGAACATAGGTTTGTTAAAATTAAGTGATGTTAAGGTTAAGGTCTGTTGCTTTTAAGATCTGTTAAGTTTAGGTTCTAGTAAGGTGAAGTCTGTTAAATTTCAGTGTTGTTCAGTTTAAGGTTTATCAATTTTCAAGTTCTGTTATTTTAAGCTCTGTTGAGTTTAAGTTCTATTATGATTAATTTCTGTTCAGTTTCAGTGATGTTAACTTTAGGTCCTGTTAGGTTTACTTTCTGTTCTAAGTGACGGTAAATTTGAGTGAAGTTAAGTTTCTGTTGAAATATGCTCATTTAAATTAAAAGATACAGTTCTTTTGTTATAGAGATAAGATGGAATCAACTGAAACAATCATGGTGGAGAATTGGTAAGCAACTCTTTAAGAACATAAGATGGTAAGTTGTATACAAATATGTAAAGAGGCGGTTTATTAGATTCTTAATTTCATCACAAATTCTATGGGTGTAAATGTTCTACATTGGTTAATTAAGATGAATATTCATAACAATCTTTGCAGTTTTATCTTCCATAGGTAACACAGAAGAATGAGTAACAACTCAAAATTATGGATATTATCAATTGTAAGGTGCTTAGTGCTTTCTTTCTTGCTTTCATTTTGCTTTTTTGTCATATATGCATAGATGTGTGGAAAAATATAATTTTGATTTTTTGGAACAGTTACTGTTGCTGGATTAACAATTCCAAATATGTTGTTAATGTCATAACATGAATTCACAGAGCTATCATAAAGGGCATTATCCAGAAGATATTATTTGATGTTACACATATGCATTCCTTTAGCTGTTTGCAGTTTGTTCATGGTACCATTTATTACATAGCTAAAAATAAATGACAAAGCTGGCTGCTTTAGAAACTTTCACATAACCTTGTATAGTTATCTGCAAGATATGTATCATTTTAAGAAACTTTCTCAATTGAAATTAATCGAGGCTTGTTTGTGGGATAGTTTAGGATTACCCTCCCAGTCAAGGCCTAGGCTCTGGCCAAGCCCTGGCCCTGGCTGTTTGGGAAGTATGCCATCAGTCCCAGGTGTTTCTGCACTAAAAATGTGATTGAGTCACTTTGACTTGCTGATTTGGGCTTTTGAAAGCTGGACCCCCTTTCAAGGCAAACTTGGAAACCTTGTCTGTTAGCATGGAAAACACATAATCACTGAATGATTATATGCAGGTGCCTTTTATTCTCGAGCTCGGGAAGCCGGGGTGTAACATCTACCCAAATCTGACTTCAACATGGATTTGAAGCAAATACATTTTTATACCTTCCCTTACAGAGCAGTGGTGTGATCATATGTTAATTATCAACTTAACATTGTTCCATTGTTTCCCCCCAAGCATGACTTTAAGCCCCCCTTCTCCCACAGTATTTCTGATTTATTTTGCAGGTGTGAATCCGCATCAGTTAACTGAAACAATCCCGATGTTTTCTAAGCAATCTTTATATTCATGTCAACCTGACCCTGTACAAGCAGTTCTTACCTACTCCCATTCCCAAAGCCTATTCTTAACTATCCCGATTTTAGAAACATTTTAACCCTATGTTAACATGTCCAGGAAAGGTTCTCCAGGTCCTGCCTGTGAAATTGGGCTCCCCAGTGATTGCAGACTCTGGGTGATAGTAGAGTGTTTAGGCAATTGATGATGTATCTTTCTAAACCACTATCCTTTCTCTCGTGTACCAATGATTGGATATATTACCTTATTTATTCTTGCTCAGTACTACAGCTGAGCACCTATTGAGCTTATTGTTTTGTTCCATGTATTTCATGTTCATACTAAGAGAAGCGCACGTTATTAACAACAAAAAAGGGGGAGTATGGCTCCTCAAGAACAATTAGATAATGCAATATTTACACTAAATTTCTTGAATGCAGATCATCAATCTCGATCCCCGACAGAGTGATACTGCTCTGAAGGTTTGCATGCACAGAACCAATTTCCAAAAGTTTTATGTAAGGATCCACAATTGGGTGCGCAATGGCAGGGCCCAGATTATTTACTAACCTGGGGAAGAGGGTATGCATGTGTTCTATTGTCAGCACGCCAAAGCGGTTACCTGCTCATCTGGTAAAACTGTTCCATGAGTCGCAAAGACCAGTCCAACAACTCGATACCCCAGCTAAAGAGACTCTCAATAGCGGCAAAGAGGCGCCACGTGATAAGAGCCATCAGCACGTGGGTGAACCCAGAGATAACATGGAGGATGTTGAAGCAACTACAACAAAGAACTGACATCCTGATACACAGTGTAGGAGCGGCACCAGCCCCGGAGAACCCCTTCCTGGCCTACCTAGTGCCATAAGAATTCTGTGATTCCTTTGGACAAACATCTGATCGCCTCCAAGGAGATGAGGCCCAGTGAGAGAAAAAATGACCTAATCACCATCCAGCCCTCGTAGCCAAGGCAGGAGCAGGGGTAGGGCTGCCAGGAACATGGCTGTACCTGGAAGCTTAATAAGGCAGCCTGCCAACAGAGACCTTGTGTCCCACTGCATCCACCATTATATTGTTGTATTCCTGCTGACCTTCTTCAGTTATTCCCTGCACCATGCTTCCAGAAAGACATTCAGTAATGTCAAAGTCAGCATTTCCAGCTAATGGACTCCCTCCTGCCTAAACAGCACCACCCCTGAGCTCCAGCCATATGAGCTCTGGAATAGTAGCTGCTTATTTCCAAGTTCAGAAGGAGCAGCTCTCTTCCTGGGAACATTGGACACCATCTTTTTTGTTTCCCATGCTGTGGGTCTCTTTGTCAGTGGCATGGCTGTTTTCAATGGGTTTTTATTGATTGTCATATATATTCCATGTATTTTATCCTGTGTCCAGCAGATGATCAATAATAGTCTTAATAAGGTAATTGCTTTACAGGTGCAGACTGTTTTGGCATTAAGAGTACATGAGCCCTTCGCACAAAAAAGCAAAGAAGGGGGAGATGTTGCGGATAAGAAAAACCTTACAAAATGAGGGCCTTGTCACCCTTGTAAAATCCTTGCTCACTCCTGTTACTTCAGCTAACCAGAAAAGCACTCTGGGAATAACTCAGCTAATACAGAGGTAAAAAACAAGTTATATAACCTAAGAAAATAGGTTATATAACCAGCGCAAGTTCACCTCGTGGTTTATGTTGGTTGGCTGAAATATGTTTGTTGTGCTTCACAAGAATGTAAATGGATAAAGGGCTAATAGCCTAAAAGGGTCTGTTTTTTACAATAAAGCGATTCCTCTTTGCACCTGCCTGGGGAGTCCATGTAATTTCTCATCGTTACAGAGATGATGGAAAGCAGTGCTGCAGAAAGGTGTAGAAGTGGCAGCTGCCCAGGCTGGTCACGCTGCAGGCCTGCCTGGCCTGCTTGGCCATCGTGACCTTGATAACAGCCCTTTTCCTATGGGAAAGGCCATACCGAAGGATCAACTCCAGCCGTGAATACGTATGTGAGAATGTTTTGATTAACAGCCCCAGAACACTGGGCTGTGGATGTGTGTGGGATGAATGGCTGTTTCTCTATGAGGAGCAAGAAACATCTGCTCTCTTCAAGCAACTCTGCCTGCTTGTGTGATTGCTCTCTCTCTCTCTCCTTCTGGCTGGCTGCATAGTTGATCCTAAAACTTGTAAACAGAAGAAACATATAAATACTCGAGTGTGCTTAATAAAGACAATCCTGCTAGATGACAAAGCAGTGGTCTCTGTTATCTTCAATTGCTACAAAAGGGACCTGGGCGTCCTGGTCCACAGCAAGTTGAATAAGAGTCAGCAGTGTCCTGGCAGCCAGAAGGGCCAACTGTTTTCTAGGGTGGTTCAGGCAAAGCATAGCCAGCCAGTCAAGGGAGGGGATTGTCCTGCTCTGCTCTGCGCTGGTGTGGCCTCACCTTGAATATTGTATGCAGTTTATGTCACCACAGTATAAGGAAGATATTAAGCTATTAGAGAGCATCCAAAGGAGGGCAATGAAAATGGTGAAGAGCCTTGAGGGGAAGCCATATGAGGAGCAGCTGAGGTCACTTGGTCTGTTCAGCCTGGAGAAGAGGAGAGTGAGTCTCATTGCAGTCTACAACTTCCTTGTGAGGGGAAGAGGAGGGGCAGACACTGATCTCTTCTCTGGTGAGCAGTGACAGGACCTGAGGGAATGGCCTGAGAGTGTCAGGGGAAGTTAAGGTTGGATATTAGAAGAAGCTTCTTCACCTGGAGGGTGGTTGGGCACTGGAACAGGCTCCCCGGGAAGTGGTCACAGCACCAAGCCTAACAGAGTTCAAGAAGCGTTTGGACAATACTCTTGGGCACATGGTGTGACTCTTGGGGATGGTCTTGTGCAGGGTCAGGAGTTGGACTGGTTGATCCATGTGGGTCCCTTCCAACTCAGCTGATTCTCAAATTCTGAGATTCTGTGATTTCATAGCAGCAGTTAATAATAAAACATTGGTTATTGATAGATATTATGGATAGTTATTTTTATAACTGAATGTATTTTTCCCTAATTGATTTTTGTGAACACATAGTACATTTGCCAAGAAATTTGAGTAATATCCGAAGAAAGATTTTTGAATCTTTCTAGATCTAATACTGATTTTTTTTATTGCCTAACTAATAATTTTAGGACTGGTAGTGATACCTTAATAATTTCGGGGCTTTTTTTCCTCTTCATGTATCTGTAACTTGGTGTAGTTCTGTGCTCTTACAGAATGCTGAAAACCTCTGTTCACAACACATTTAACCAAAACAAAGCTCTCTGGATAGAGATAAAAGGACATATTCATTACCCTAGGGCCCGAAAATATGTAAACAACAGTGGAAAGGGGAAGCAGGGCCTGGGGGCGGTGTCGGAGGTTGGGGGCATTGGAAATTTTTCTCCATCCCTGTTACTAAGCAACAAATATCTGGGTGATTAGAGCCATCAATTCTTTTGTAAGAGACAAAAGGGTGTGCTAGGTGGGGCAAGGGGAAGAGGCAGCCGGCCATTGGGATCGGCACTTGTCCGTCGGACACCGGGAGCAAAGCAACTGCTTTTTTAACTTCTGGCTGCGACCACGGGCGATCCAACTGTGCTCTGTCTTCTCCTTCTGGCTGGGTGAGCTTTTGGCTGGGGAAAAGTGTGGGATCCAACCCTTTTCCCCGCTGGGAACGCGCACCTTTCCTGGCTGCGCTTTGCTGCAGCTGCGGGGGAGTCCGGCTGTCCCTGCCACACGCCCTGCTTTCGCCGCACGAGAACGTGGCGTCTACCGCGACTGCAGAGTCCTTGCTGGCTCGCTGGCTAGCCCAGGAGAGAGCAAGCACCTGCCCCTGCCGCCCTGCTTTGCCGCCCCGAGCTGCCTGCCTGCCTGCTTCTCAGCCTTTTCCGCCATTACCAGCTGGGGGAGGCTGACCTGACCCTGAGCCACAGCGCCACCTGCAGCCGCTGGGGAGTCATCGCACCTGCCCTGCCTGGCTGGGAGCTCAACAGCGCCCCTGCTGCTTGCGACTGTGATTACACCACACGGGAAAGTGCTCGGCAGCTCAAAAAGACATCTGCTATTGGTTTTCTGGTCCTATTTGTTGTTGCTATTCTTGCTATTACTTGTTTACTCTGCTATAGATACTAGTAAAGAACTGTTATTCCTTTTCCCATGCCTCTGCTTGAAAGCCCTTGATTTCAAAATTAAAATAATTTGGAGGGAAGGGAGATCACATTCTCTGTCCTAAGGGAGGGTTCCACCTCTCTTAGCAGGCACCTGTCTTTCAAACCAAGACAGGCGGTCAATATCATCACCTTAAGGTGTGATTGGAGAATTAGGGACCAATATGCTAAGACAAAACTTATAAAAGGTGAAGAGCTCGTGACCCGGCGTCCATTTTTGGTGTAGTCCCTTGAGGGGGACTTTGCTTGCCCAAGTGTACCTTGAAGGCCTCGAATAAATTTGTCTGCTTTTATACTCCTAATTTGTTTTGGCCTCTGTTTCAGGTAGCCTGTTTTAGGCATCAGTAGGACCCTATATAGTCATGTAGTAAGTACTAATTCTGATTTTTCTGAAACACTGTGTTGTGACTGTACAGATTCTCTCTCATGGGAAACTTTCTCTTCTCTCGTTAGGTATGAGAAACATAGAAAAAGACTGTGGGAAACAGAGAATGTTTGGAATTGGGCATTGAGGCACCTCTGCCAATCACCCCGGGGGGTGGGTGACCGCTGGCCAATCCGAATATTCTTCTCTTCTGTATAAAACCATGAATATAAATAAATCACTCCCTTCTTCCCTCTGACATCATGTGCTGTTAACTGAGTTTCTCTCTGTTATTGGTTCAACAGCGACCGTGTGTGTTATTAAAAAAATTAGTATTTTCATAGGTTGTTGCTATGCCTTTTCTATTTTTTTACTGTGTTTCAAAATCCTTGGCACTAAGATATACCTGTGACTATGTTGTATTTTAGTTTTTCTAATTAAATGACACCTTCCATGCTGCTGAGGAAAAACCATAGTACCACTTTGGAACAGTTTTGCAAGAACATAAATTTACAAAACAGTATGTAGATTATAAACACTGTAAAATTTGTTCATAAGGAAATAAATCCTTTCTGATTTTTCCCAATTGGTTTCATTGGCCATGAAAATTCTGCCTCACCTTCACTGTGGAAGGATAAAGAAAAATATATTGATGCTATTGATGCTCATATGATTGAGATTGGCATTGGTAGGAAACTAAGATGATTCTGGTATCTTCAGTAACACTAAGATGATAGTTTTGCCCTGTATATTATTTTCTCCTCTGGATGACAGCCTCATTTATGCTTTCCAAGCAAAAGAAGTAATAATAAAAAGAGTGTCTTCCCAGAAGCATGATTGTTACTTTTAAGGCACTTAGAAGTGACAGTGTGTAGAGCCTTCAATCCTCTATGGAAATTTCCACAGTGCTAGGTTTGTATATGTAAATACTAAACTATAGAATGTCTAAAAGTTGGACTACAATTTAAGCATCTTTTCAACTCTAGGATATAGTTATGTAGTTAACATTCACCACAGGATATTATAAGTTGTTGATTTTGTGCAACGAGAAAAGCAAAGCCCTGGTACTAATATAGTTAAGAGAGTATTTTATGGCATTTTGTTTCTTTCTGTGTTTCATGAGTAAATATTCTTGATGAACTTATGTAATTGTACAACACAGAGCAGATGATGATGGAGAACAGACTAGGATGCAGCTTTTCTACAGAATATCCATGTTCTCAGTTATGTGAAAGAGAGGTGTGAGAGTTTCTGTTGAATGTTATCTATTTAAGTTAAAGGGGATGATGAAATGAATCAGTAACTTGGGAATTGGTTATGGGTACAAGAGAACTGTCACAGACTACTGTATGTGAGAAGGATTCATGTATTTCAGATGAAGAAAGAATTGTTTTAAATGTTATTAACTTGAATCACTGAAGAATGAGCAGAAAGTAGATAAGACAATCAGAGGTAGATAGTATTGCAATTCCTGCTGTTGAATGGTTTGTTGGCAATTTATATAGTTAAAATTGACTTGGAAAAAACGACAGAATTTAGTGAGCACTTACATAGAGAGGTGATAAAACCAAAAAGTTGGAGTCGAAGTGGTATTATCAAAGCTCTCTGACAGGAAGATACTAAGAGATGTGATGGAGTCTTGTTAGCAAGATTTTTGAAGAAAAAAGGAAGAGGTGTATAAAAAAAAATACTGGTAAAAATATGAAGCAGACACAGCAGTAAAGGGGAAAAGGGTATTACCTTGGTTTCTAATAGGATCCTAGGTGGACACTTGTCAAAGGTGGAAACACGCCGAGAAGCACACTCCATACAATGCGTATACCATTTTTATGGACCTTGCAAATTAGCATACCTACTTAAAATCCCCCAATAAGATACTTAACAAATGAAGTAATTGTCCTCCTATTCTAATTACCCCCCCCCCCCCCCCCCAAATGAGACTACAGCCTAGTTTACAAAAACGTGTTCCAGAGAGAAGGCTCTGTCCAAGGTTGGAGCTTCTAGTTCTGAGATAGTATGAATGTTTGGTCTCTTTGCTTTGCAAGACCCCAAACTAAGCTAAATATCAGACTACAAGAATTATAAATGTGGGGCTAAGGTACAAGGGGTGTTTGTGAAGGGTAAAAGGAGAGGAAGGGAGTACAAAAATGTATAAAAAGGGTATAAAAAGAAAAGACAAAAATCACCAGGCATCATTTCCCTGCTTTTTTAGAGACTCCACCTTGTCTAGTCTCTACACTATACTGTCTACAGCACCAGTTTATACAACCAGCTATAGCAAAAATAACTACAATTACAACTATTATAAATGCTTCTTTTATCCAGGCCCAGTTTGGTAACCATGAAGTGAGGGTGTGGAAGATACAGTCAAAGTTCAGGGTGTATTTCCTGGAACCTACTTCATGTAGAATTTGAGTCCCCTTCCAAATTTTTTCCAAATCCTTCTTAATTTTTCAATGGCCAGGTACCACGTCTGTCTAGAGGTGATAATTTGGCACAGATTCAGCAATTGCTCATATTAAGAGCTCTGGATACGTTATAGATCACAGTGTTGTGCAGCTCTTGGGCTGAGCCCTGAGTCATGGTTACCAATTGGGCAAACAACAGACATGTAAAGAACAATTTAAAACACATTATCCTGATTTTCATCAGTTTTTGTTTTCTCAACGGTCTCAGGGGCAGAAGCTTTCTTCACTCTGGAGTGAAGTGGACAGTGGATCCACTGTCCTTTCTCAGCAACCTTGACTGCAGTAAGGGTGGTCAGCAAAACTTGGAATGGTCCCTTCTACTTAGCTTGGAAGGGCTCGCTGTCCCACCACTTGATGTAGACCCAGTCTCCAGGCTGAAATGGGTGAACAGGGGTGTCCAATCCTATAGGTTTGGACAGCATGACGAATCTCTGGAGCTTCTGCAAAGTGGAGCTTAAAGCCATTAAGTATTTCGGTAAATCAATTTTAACTTCCTGTGAATTTTCCCCAGGATATGTGGAAATTGATATGGCCTGCCATATAAGATTTCATAGGGACTTATGTTCTCCCTCTGCCTTGGTTGTATGTGGACATTCATTAAGGCTATAGGCAAAGCCTGAACCCATGTCATAGATGTTTCTTGGCAGATTTTACCAATCTGGGCCTTGAGGGTTCCATTCATACGTTCAACTTTGCCACTTGCTTGGGGCCTGTATGGTGTGTGCAGGTCCCAAGTAAGTCCCAGAATCCTGCTAACTTCCCCCGACCACCGTTGAAACAAAATGTTGTCTGATGACATTCCTAAAGGTATCCCAAACCTTGGAATTATATGGTTGAGCAAGGCTTTCACTACTTCCTTTGCTACATTGGTGCGACAGGGATAAGCTTCAGGCCACCCACTAAAAGTATCGACCAATACTAGTACATATTTGTATCTCTCTACTTTGTGCTGCAAAAAAGAGAGCTTCTTGTCCAGTATGCGTTAACTTACAATGTAGCCATTCTCCTAATCTGTACTAGTGTTGTGGGTCTTCTAATTCATCACTTTTTATCTTTTTTATTTTTGTTAGCTGATCTACCAAGTTGTTCCATTCTAATTGGCGTTTCTGTACTTGAAGAGGTATATATTTAATTAAAATTGATCAGGTTATATTTAGGATGCAATCTCCTTTTTCCCACTGTGACAATCACAGTAAAGGCATAGATATTTAAAGTAATGTGTGTAGAAAACTATAAAGGACATACATAGACATCAATTGATGCTGTTAAATCATTTAGTACTTTAATAGAATGCTACATGAACAAAGTTAAATTTATTCTTCTTGGGGTTTTCTCTTTTTTAGAGAAGCTGATTATCGTTAGATTTACATATTTTGTTGATTCCAATTTTGCAAATTTGGAATATTATTCATATCCCGATCATTAATGTTAGAACTACAATTATTACACCAATTCATTTTCTCATGATTGCACTTAGATTTGGAATCCATGAGGTTATCCAATCAAATACATTTGTTCCTTGATCCTTCCGGATCTCGTGTAAGCTTTTAGTGTTTTTCTTAATTTCCTCTAGATCAGTTTATATTCTGAGAGTTTGATCTACGTATACACAGCAGCTTGTGTTGATCACTGTGCATACCCCACCTTTGGAGGCTAACAGCAAGTCCTTTAAAGCCATTCGGTTTTGCTTAACTACATTTGAGAGGCTGGTAACTTCTTGTTGCAAGGCACTGATTGCATCACCTGTCTGTTTTTCTATTTGTTCAAAAACTCCAGGTATATTTACTATTGCTTGTTCTAATTCAGGTACTCCTATCCATGGTAAGAACCCTCTTACAAATCTATGAAATCCAGTAGTCTTCTCAAATAAGGGATTTAAATTTCGTTTGTATCTTGTTATAAAAAATTGTAGGTGTCCTTGGGGAAATTCTGATTTGATAATGTTTATCTCTGGGGCAACTGTACCGATGGTGCATATTCCTTGCCAAAGAGGGGGTACAGCTTTTCTAGCTTGATTTCTATAAAGCCAATTGTATTCCATGCTCTCTGGAATAGGCCAACCCTGTATGGTTAAAATGCCTTTTTTAGTTACATCCAGATATGAATGACACTTGGGATAGATTCTTACCCTTACCCCACGGCTACATTCAGGCAACTTCATTTTTTGGTGTGAAGCCACTCTCAGTCCCTCTAGACATCTATGAATACAGGAGGTTCCCACAGTCACTATGTCTATTGTTAGGATTTGCTGGTCTATAATGGTGTGGACTGTTTTTCCCCCAGAAGGAGCATTATTTTGGCAGGAGGGATACTATTAGAAAATATACTTGGTGTGGGAATTTCCATTATCTTTTTCATCTGAGTATGTAGGGAAATAAGAACAGATCTAACAGTCGCTTTGATTGGCTATTAAGGTTACAGCTTGTATTAGTTTGAGATGGGTGTTTCTTTTCCATGGGTTAGATAGCATTTGCTCTGTTTGGGTTAGGTTAGAATGAGTCATGGAAGTATTGATATTTCTTTCTGGTTTCCCTTTTACAATGACTAATTGCAAGGTTTTATTGGGGTGGCTAACATGCCATTCAGCATTGCTAAAAACATTGGCCTGTAGGCATAAAAACATAAGCAGCATTGTCATTAACATTTTGATTACAATGGATTTATTGGTTGGTGTGCAGTCCCATGTGATCTTCCGTGTATGTGGAATGGATGTTGTTTGTCTTTAGGAGTCCAGGAATTTCTGAAGTTTTCGCAGACGTGTAGGTAGCAAACAGTTCCTTCTCCTTCTGCTTGAGTGTTTTTTGTTTCACGTCCGGGGTACACACTTAGTGTTTGATCTGGTGAGGATACTCTTAAACATTTAAGGTTATCAAAGAAACTGAAATAGCAGAACTTAAATAGTGATAAACATGTTTTTCTGAGAGAGAGTAGCTATTCCTTCTTTGGCCTTTAGTTGCAAACAGGTCGCTACTTTCACTGCTGCCACCTGGGGGCAGTGTAGGGACGGTTTGCAAAGCTTCATTGAGGAAATAGGGATTTGCCCAGAGCAAAACCAGATTTGTTATAGAAACAAATATAGTTTAAAATGTGGGGAATACTCATCAGGAGCTGATTTTATGTTGGTGGCCATTAGAATCAGTAGCTACCTAGGCCATGGGCCCTCAAGCTTTTGTTAGCATCATTGGTACAATTTCAATTTGGGGTAGCTTTACTATAACTGGTTGGCCCACTATTAGATTATTTTGGAAGGTTTCAATTTTGTCATGTGGAGTTGTTTGGAAAGACATAGGGCTCAAGAAAGCTTGTGAAACTGGGTTACCCATTTCCCCATATCTATTATTTATCTGGTACAGCGCAGAAAATAACCATTTTTTTCAGTTCGAATCCTGTGTTTTGAAGTAACGTTCTAGCAAACCATTGGCCAGTTCCACCATCCCGTTTGCCTGTGGATAATAAGGTGTGTGGAAAATCCATTTGATACTTTCCTTCTTGGCCCAATCCTGTACTGCCGCGTTGGTAAAATGTGAGCCATTGTCACTCTGTATAAAGTCTGGGATAGGAAGGCTAGAAAACCACTTGCTGAGTCCTGAGATAGTGGCTTCTGTGTTAGCCTGCCTGCTTTTTGTGGCTTTTAATAGCCCAGATATGACTTCAACCCCTGTTAACATGTACTTATAACCATTAGATGTTTTTAAAGGTCCAATATAATCTATTTGCCAGGTTGACTAGAGTGCCTTATTATTTTTGATGTGTAAAGGTGGTGTTTGATCTGGGTGATTTTGTTTGAGCCTCAGCTGGCATTGTGGACACTGTGTGAGAGTGTCTTTGCACATCTTTTTGGTTATTGGCCACCCTCTACTTTGTGCTGCAAAAAAGAGAGCTTCTTTTCCAGTATGTGTCAAGTTACAATGTAGCCATTCTCCTAATCTGTACTAGTGTTGTGGGTCTTCTAATTCATCACTTTTTATATTTTTTATTTTTGTTAGCTGATCTACCAAGTTGTTCAAGAATGATTGTAATGCCTGGTCATTTGAATGCACTTTAACCCAGTTTATCTGGATTTTCTGGTTTTGAGCTTGTGTTAATAGCCATTTCCAATCTTCTTTTTGCCACATTGCTTTTCCATTTACTTGCCAATTTAATGCTTTCCACTGGCACTACCACTGTGTGGCTCCAGCCCACACAGCATAGGAGTCTACATAGACTTTCTTTGCCTTTTCCTTTACCGCCAGTAACACAGTGTAGGGGTTTTGACTCTGACACTGACTAAATGCCAGGTACTTCTGCTTTCTCCTGCTATAGATGTGCAGGAGAGGGGAAAGAAAAAACTGTAAAAATACACACCAATCTCATGAGTTAAGTGAGATAAGACACTGGTAGGAGGATGCACGAAAGAAAGGGCAGACAGGCTCTAAACTTAAAGTTGCAAAGTGATTTAATTACCTAACTGAGTCAGAGGATAAATGAGAGGTCAAAATAAACTTTTCATACACTATTTTGTTCACTCACCCCCCTCCCTCTTACAAACCCATTTTTATTCACCCCCTTTCCTCCTTCTAACCAACAGTTTGGGTAGGGGGGCAGGGTGTGGGGTATTTTCTTAGTCCATAGAGCAGGTCCATAAATCTATTTATCACTACAATTCTTCTGCTACAAATACTCTTTATCTCTACTTATCTCTCTCTCTCTCTAAATAGTTTCTCTGCTCTCACCCCCTCCCTCTTAAGAAGCAGACTCTCCGCTCACCCCCCTTCCTTCTTTCCAAACCAACAACAGGGGCAGGGGGCAGGGTAAGGGGGTTTTTCCTCTGGTCAGTCCATCAAGGAGAAGGGTCCTCTACTTAGCTATGGGGTCCCTCCCACGAGAGACAGTCCTCTGGGAACTTCTTTGGCGTGGGTCCAATCTCATGAGCAACATCCTGCCCGAATTCTGCTGCAACATGAGTCCTCTTGTCCATAAGGTGCAGACTCTCCCGAGCCGAGGCCAGGCTGCTTCCATTCCAGGAGCAAGGCCTTTCTCTCTCTTGCAAGGCCTTTGCAGCTTTAACTCTCTATAAGAGACTCCCACTGGATCACAGCGTCTTCTAGGCATCCACCTGCTCTTCTGGCGTGGGCTGTGGGTGAATTTCTGCATCCTTGTGGACTCCGTGGGCTGCAGGGGGACCACCTGCTCCCCCCATGGTCTTCAGCACAGCTAGCAGAGGGTTTTCAGCTCCGGCACCTGGAGCACCTCCTCCCTCACCTTCTTCACTGACCTTGGTGTCTCCATGTTGTTTTCCCTTCACATATTTTTACCTCCACCTCCTCCTCCTCTAACTACAATGAAGTGCGTGCCTACCTTGTTTTGATTTTTTTCTTTAATATGTTTTCCCAGAAGTGTAACTAGCACCTCTAATTGGCCTACACTTGGCCGGCAGCATGTCCATCACTTTCAGAGCCATCAGAGATTGGCTCTGCTGGGTTTGATGAAAAACTTCCCAAACTTTCACTCAGGATGCACAGGAGCCATCTTTGTGCCACTCTCCACCCCTCAGACACTTCCTCAGGCCTACTACAACAGCTTCTGCGGGGTTTAAATTTCTCTTAGATGTTAAGAAATAACTTGCTGATGTTTTGGGCCAATCAAAACCACCACACACAGCTTTCAATTCCCCTACTTGTGCACTTCCTAAACTTTCTTCTATCACTTCCTCTCCCATTTCAATATTCAGAGCCACTGCTCTGTACTTCCATTTACCATCAATACATTTGGCTGAAGCATCAGTAAACCACGCACCTTTTACCTCAGAATTTGAGGTAAGCGCAGGGGCATCTGATATAGGACTACTCTTATATGGCTGTTGTAGAGCCAGTGCGTCTGGAGTGATAGTTATTTGTAATTTTGTAGGCTTTGTTTGGCCTTCAGTGATAACCATCTGGTCTGTGATCCCTGAAAGGTATGCATACCACTTGTGTACTGTGGGTCTTTGTGCAATGCCCTCAAGCAGAGCACAGCCTTTTTTCACACTAGCTAGCAAATCAAAAGGTCTTTGAATCTTAACAGGTTGCTTCTGTTGCATTTTTTTACTTGTTTGAGAGCTCTGGTAAGAGATAGAAGTCCCTTCCCCCAGTCGGAATATCTTTTTTCAGTGTCTTTAAATGCTGTGGCGCTAAATCCCAGGGGGTGTTTTGGCTCTAGGGTCCCCTTTGGAACAAGTTACAGTAAGTTCCATGTTCAGCAAAACCCCATTCGGCTACTATGGGATCACTGAAATGAACTGGACCAAGGCATTGATAAGTTTTTAGTTCCTCTATTAATGTTTGCAGGGCCTGTTGGTGGGTATCATCCCATTCCCACACCTGATTTTTTCTCATTAGTGTGTATAAGGGCCTTGCTATTATAGAAAACCTGGGAACATGCTTTCTCCAGTACCCCAGAGTACCCATGATCTGCTGTAGCTCCTCTTTGGTCGTGGGGGTAGGTATGGTATCTAATTTTGTAACAGTTTCCTCTGGAATTACAGCTCTTCCTGAAACCCACCAAACCCCAAAAATTTTACTTCTTTAGAAGGTCCCTGGCATTTGGTTATAGGTACTTCTATTCCCTCTTCGCTCAATTTATTCCATATGTCTTGTGCTGCTTTTTCTTCCTTACCCCCCACTAACACATCATCCATGTATTGATACATTTGCACTCCTTCTAGCATTTTTATTTGTTGAAGGAGTTCTGCTAACGCATTGTGAGCTATTGTGGGTGAATGTTTGTATCCTTGAGGCAGGCGATTAAATGTGTATTGTGTTCCTTCCCAAGTGAATGCAAATTTAGGTTTGTCTTCCTCTCGACTTGGTGCCATAAAAAACATGTCTTTTATATCTAGCACAGCCATCCACTCGTGAGCAGAAGCTTTCAGTGTGGAAGTGAGATTTGCAATATTGGGAACAGCTGCTGCTAGGGGTCCTGTGTTAAAATTCAATCTTCGATAATCGACTGTTAATCTCTAGCTTCTAGCTGTTTTTTTTACTGGCCAGACAGGGGAGTTGGAAGCTGAATGTGTTCTAAATATGATATTTCTCTGTTCTAAGTTATTAATTACCGCATTAATTCCTTGTTTGGCTGCAGGTGATATAGGATATTGTTTGGTATTAGTTACAGCAGAAACAGGCAGTATTGGAGCCATTTTTAGGAGATTTATTTTCCTATTTTTCCCAAAAAGGTTACTGCGTGAGATTTCTGCAGACCCAAAAGACCAAATAGTACCATTTTGTAATTGCCACATTTTTCCTTGAAGAATATATGCTAAAATGCCCTTTTCATGATGTCGGGGTTTGACTTTGACTTAATGCTAGGCACTTTGACTTTTTCTCACTGCAAAAAAAAATTGTAAAAACACACACTAATTTCATTATTTAAATGAGATAGGACACTGGTAGGAGGACGCACGGAAGAAAAGGGCAGAAAGGCTCCAAACTTAAAGTTTTAAAGTGATTTAATTACTTAACAGAGTTGGATGATAAATGCAAGGCAAAAAAAAACTTTTCATACACTATTTTGTTTACTCACCCCCTCCTTCTTATGAACCCATTTTATTCACCTCCTTTCTTCTTTTTTAACCAACAAGCTCGGGTAGGGGGGCAGGGTGTGGGGTATTTTCTCAGTTCACAGAGCAGGTCTATAAATCTATTCATCACCACAATTCTTCTACTACCAATACTCTTTATCTCTACTTATCTCTCTCTCTCTCTCCAGACAGTTTCTCTGCTCTCACCCCCTCCCTCTTAAGAAGCAGTCTCTCCGCTCACCCCCTCCCTCTTTCCAAACCAACAACATAGGCAGGGGGCAGGGTAAGGGGTTTTTCCTCTGGTCAGTCCATCAAGGAGAAGGGTTCTCTACTTAGCCATGGGGTCCCTCCCATGAGAGACAGTCCTCTGGGAACTTCTTTGGCGTGGGTCCAATCTCACGAGCAACATTCCGCCTGAATTCTGCTGCAACATGAGTTCTTTTGTCCATAAGGTGCTGTGCAGACTCTCCCGAGCTGAGGCCAGGCTGCTTCCATTCCAGGAGCAAGGCCTTTCTCTCTCTTGCAAGGCCTTTGCAGTTTTAACTCTTTAGATGAGACTCCTACTGGTTCACAGTTTTTTCCAGGCATCCACCTGCTCCTCTGGCATGGGCTGTGGGTGGATTTCTGCACTCCTGTGGACTCCATGGGCTGCAGGGAGACTGCCTGCTCCCCCCATGGCTTTTACTACGGCTAGCAGAGGGTTTTCAGCTCCGGCACCTGGAGCACCTCCCCCCCACCTTCTTCACTGACTTTGGTGTCTCCATGTTGTTCTCCCTTCACATATTTTTACCTCCACCTCCTCCTCCTCCAACTACAAAGAAGTGCGTGCCTATTTTGTTTTGAATTTTTCTTAAATATGTTTTCACAGAGGCGTAACCAGCACCTCTAATTGGCCCACACTTGGCCGGCAGCATGTCCATCACTTTCAGAGCCATCAGAGATTGGCTCTGCTGGACTTGATGTAGAAACTTCCCGAACTTTCACTCAGGATGCACAGGAGCCATCTTTGTGCCACTCCCCACCCCTCAGACACTTCCCCAGGCCTACCACAAAAGCTTCTGAGGGGTCCAAATTTTTCCTAGATGTTAAAAATACTTTACTAATATTTTGGGCAAATCAAAACCACCACACATGTTCAGTAATAGCAAAAATGTGAGCTGTTATCTTTTTTCTCTGGGTAACCACAACCAGATTTTTGCTAGGTGAGCTGTGGTTCTGTCTCCATTAAAACTAGTTAAATGTATCTTTTTTCTCTTTTTAAAACTTAAGTTTAATTTCACAGCATCTGCCAAAGTGATTAAAGAGATTTGAGCTCCTGTGTCATTGAAGAATTTCAACGGTTGCCTTTTTGGCCCTATGGGCAAATACACGTGGGCTAATGTCATCGGGTGTGTCTAAGTGCTGGTTTAGCTGTCTTCGATTTCCAGCACTTATCAGTTTCCCTGAGTTGCAAATGGATTGGTGATGGGAGCAGTTCCTGCTTCTTGTGTGGTGTTTTAACTGCTAGCCAGTTGCTCTTTAACCCTTTCTATGAATTGAATAAAGACTGCTATTGCACTGTTAGGCTGTCCTCTCTTAACACTCTTAGGAATTCCCAGACTGAGGGCTTTCTTCCACAGCTCATTCCTTTTTTCTCTGCTGGAATTAGGTTGGCTAGAATTTTTTCTTTTCTCGGGAGAGTTATGTTTCATTACTCTCACCCACCATTCAGGAAGTTTCCGTGTATCTGTCTTAAATTCATTTTCCTGTGTGTCCCATCCAATTTCTTTTGCGTGAGCGGCTATGTCATGTGAAAGATCTGCCCATGTTAGGATGGGTCTCTGTGGCGCCTGCGGATTTTGCATTAGTGTTCTGTTGTATGTTACATTGTTTCTGATTTCATTTAGTCTCCCCACCAAGTAATTCTTTAATACGGCTGGGGCCCCCTCGTATCAAGGGTTGCATTCTGTCAGGATCTACCTCTGCAGAGATCGGGATGTCTCCGTCTGCCCTGTCATGCATTGCTTGAATACAAGCAGCTTTTGTTATTGCAATTGTGACCTCATCTGCTGAGTGAATAGGGATTGAAGTTGGTTCTCCCCTGTCCATATGGTTCATTCCGCCTGCCCAGTAGGCAACTCTGCTGGTGATGGAGTGCGGTTCGTTAGGGGGTTGTGGTCCATAGTGCAAAAATACTCCTGCACCCCCAGAACCCGTAATTTTCTGAGCCATCTTATAATATATTGTCTCCCCCTGTGAGACAAACTCTCCATAGGTATTGTTTCTGTTTCTCCCGCCTTTCTTTTGTATTTTTCTTTAATGTTTCCCATTTGCAGGAGATCATAGGGGGTTGTTTTGGTTGTGGTTCACCTTCTCCCCCTTGCGGGCCCTCTGCTATCTTGGTTTTTATTATGGGTTTCAATTTAAATTCCAGAACTTCTTCCTCTTTAAAAGGTGGAAGTTCCGTGCTTTCATCTGAATCTAATTCAGAGGTTTCAGTATAATTTTCGTCAGTGTTTTCCCAGATATCACCATCCCAAACGTCAGGTGATGTTGTTAATTTTTAAATTTTTCTAACATCCATAGTTTTGGGAATATGCAATAATGTTAATTCCAATTTTTCCTCCAACATTTTTGCTTTTTTTTTAGATTCTTTTAGCCCCTGTTTTGTCTGGTTATATAGGCCTTGCAGAGATAGTTGTGCAAGTTTTGATCTCTGTATTTCATTCATCAATTTCTCATTTTCTTTTATCATTCATTCTGAGGCGTGGATTGACTCCACAACTCAGATAGTTATGAAGTAGGTATGCATTTATTCCAGCTGGGGTGCATGGGGGGTAGCCCCTCCAGAGACATGCACACCGTCAGCAGCACTTCACTAGGTTTATATTAGGTTACAGGTTACATATGCATAAAGTTACACAAAGCCCCTATACATATTCGTTACCGATCCCCTCTTCATATTATAATGAGTTCAAAGTTCGTTTAAATATGCTCGCGCAAGCACGGTGTCACAGATTAATTGTGGGTGAGGGTCCCAATTGATTAATGAGGGCAAAGTCAGTAGTCTTCCTCACTATGAACTCTTCACCCTGTTCCCTTGCACATGCTCCCTTGGTTCTTGGTCCAAGTCCAAGCCTTAGAGCCAACTTGTACCAGTTCTGGGGTCCGAGGGCAGGATGTTCGGTCACACTCAGTAGTTTTTCTCAATTATTTGGCTCTCCTCTCTCTATCCTCCCCGATACTAGGTAGGCACAAAATCATTAAGTGAATAATCAATTGTCTTCAGCAAGCAAATCTTAGTAAATCATTATCCAATCTCTGGCCTTCTAAATCAGTTCAAAAGTTATTATTATTATTATCCAGCTTCTAGTTCTCTTAAATTAATAATTTCTAGCTCACCCTAAATCAGTTCTCTCCATCCCCAAGCAGAGTTTAAACACAGGGCAAGTACATGACAAATAATTCCATTTCCTTTGGTGTCTTTCAGTGATCCCCGTTTTTCATCTATTTTCTCCTTTATTTTTTCCTACTGAAACCAGTTATCTGTGGGCCAGGGATCATCGGTTTCAATATGAATATTGTGCCTCTGTAAATAATGTGCTAGCTCCCTACTCTCAATTCTCAAATCATCTGCCATCAATCCTGCTCGCTGTGCCAAAAAATGTTATGAATGGAGACAGGGTTGATAGATTTTTGCCGATTGCCTAGGCCTTCGACAACTGGCAGTTAACCTATTTAGAGAGACCAGCACCCCCAGACCCAGTTTCGTTCGCAAGTTCTTAGGTGACGGCCGATTTAGGTCTAATATAAAATGGATTACTGTTTATTAGACACAAGAGATAACAGAACAAGCAGCTAAACAACTTATATGCTACACAATATAGGAAAACTACGAATAGCTAAACAAACTATATATCACCCAAAATAGGAAAACTGCAAATAGCTAAACAAATTATATATTGCCCAAAATGGGAAAACTACAATTAGCTAAAATGCAGTGCACAGAAGGTACCGATTATTGTTGTTATTATTGCTAGCAAGGAAGAATAAAATTTAGGAAACCAATGATCTTACCAAAATCCAATTTTGGTGCTGGGATACATCAGAATCCTCCCCCAATCCTGCAAGAAGTTACCACAGAGTTGCGTCCAGATTCTGGGGAGAGGCTTTTCTCATGCTCCGGTGTTCGTGTAGAAAAGCATCTACCTTTGTGAAAATTCGTGAGTTTTTTCATAGGATAAAAGTGTCTGTTTGGTCAGCAAGTATAGTTTTGTTTCTCTTTTCACATCCTCTCTTCATTCCAAAATATGAATTAAGGTTAGAGGTCTTAGACTTTCAGGCACTAAGAGATAACCCCTGCCAGGCTGTTGACCCCACCAAAGTTATCTATCTTCCGCCATCAAGCAGAAGGAGAGGGGGGAGGGGGGGAACGACCTGCCACATTCACTCTTAACACTACTCTCTTGCTTGTGTCAGGGTTGTTTTTGCAACAGGTTTCACAGTTGCTTGTTATAGACCGTACAATACCAGTCATCCTTCTCCTTATCACTACTTTGTTCAGATGTTTTAAAAGATTTTCTGTTCCCCAGTGGGTACTCTCATGTTCCCTCTGTGCTATTTCTCGAAAGAACGGGGGTGGGACTACAACCTGGCCTACTGGGGTAACAGCCCACCCACCTTCCTTAATCTCAGCCTTAAGAAACCTTTTTAGTTTGTGGTACCTCTGATCATATTTTGGAGTAAACGCTGTCAGATCTACTTCTTTCTGTGGCACTATCGCAAGTATGCCTTTTTCTGCTATCCCTCTTGCTATTGTGTCAGCAAAACAATTTCCCACTTCAGGGGTTGTCTTCCCCTTTTGATGACTTCTGCAATGCATGACAGCTACTTCTGTAGGCTTCTAGATGCTCTGCAGGAGTGCAAGGATTTGTTTTGCATGCTTAATGTCATTACCTTGAGCAGTCAGCAGGCCACGTTCTTTCCAAAGAGCTCCGTGGGCATGAACAACACTGAAGGCATATTTGGAATCAGTCCATATGTTCACCTTCTTTCCCTTGCACAGTTCTAGAGCTCTGGTCAGTGCAATCAGTTCAGCTTTCTGTGATGATACATCTGAAGGCAAGACTTTTGCCTCAATTACTTCATCTATTGTGGTCACTGTGTAGCCTGTCATTCGCTTACTATTTCTTACGAAACTGCTCCCATCAGTAAACAGTTCCCAATCTGGCTTCTCCAGAGGCACATCCTTCAGGTCTGGTCTACTGGAATAAGTGTCCTCTATTGTCTGTAAACAGTCATGCTCAGGCACGTCATCAAGCAATGTGGATGACAAAACCATTGCAGGGTTTAAAACAGATGTTGTTTTTAAGGTAACATCATCCTGTTCCAAAAACACAGATTGGTATTTATGCATTCTGCTAGGGGATAGCCAGTGTCCCCCTTTTGCTTCAGCACAGAGATCGCTGCGGGGGTACATACACGACCATGTGCTGCCCAAGGGTGAGTTTACAGGCCTCCTGTATTAGGATGACAGTTGCTGCTGCAGCTTTCAGACACCCTGGCCACACTTGGCTAACATTGTCTAGCTGTTTTGAAAAATAGGCTACAGCTCTTTGCTGGTCCCCAAGGTGCCGTGCCAGTACCCCCAGAGCAACATTCTGTCGTTCATATGCAAAAAGTTCAAAAGGCTCAGTTACGTCTGGCAGCCCCAGAGCTGGAGCAGACATCAAGGAATGTTTTAGCTGTTTAAATGCAGCCCTTGCTTTCTCTGTCCACTTGGTGGTTCCCTTCTCATCTGCCTTAAGGGCTTCATACAGAGATTTTTCTTGTTTTCTACAGTCCTCTAGTTGTTTTGACAGCTGATGTCTGAATATTGTTTGGCTGTTCTTGAACTGATTAGCCCCAATCATGCCCGGAGACACTTCAGAGACAAAGTCAAAGAAGTGGGTATTTGTTTTATTCAGTGCACTGGGTGTGGGGGAATTTTCTCCTCTGAGACACACACACCGGTACCTCCAAAGACACAGTGTTATAGGTAAAATTCATGAATATTCATCACATTCCCCAGGATAGGAGTGGTTATACAAATTACTTCTCATAAGTCATTAATGTTATTAGCGATTGCTGGCTTCAAATGGATTCCTTTTGCCCCTTTTATCTTGATAAGATTAAGGGAATTCACAAGGCCAGAACTGTTATCAGCCTTCAGCCCTGGGCCCGGGCACCGTGCTAGTGGAAGGGGCAAAAGATCAAAGAAATAAGGATGGTTGAAGTGCAAATAGATTTGGAGTTATCTATTTGACCACTCCTTTCTCAATCCCCCTTTTCTTTTGAATTTGTAATTCTTCCCCAAATCTTGCATGTCATGAAAGTAAGTACCTTTTTCTATCTCATATCTAAATTTGTACTTTTGCCATTGAACATAAGCATCGCGATTCCAAAGTACATACTATCATCATACAACAATAACTACCTAATACAGACAGTAAACAACAATGCAATAATACAAATAACTATTACAAACATTTGTTTAAGCTAGGATTAACAGAATTGCAACAGCTTGTATTTATAATTGTACATATTCCTCCTCCTCTGGCATACAGCAAATCTACAGTTAATTGTGGATGCTCTTAATCTCTATTTGCTATGTTTCCTATGGCATCTGCACTGGCATTCATTATGGTCTCTACAGTGGCAGAAAGATTCTTCTCTAGTTCATTTACTACGGGCCAGGGTATCGGGTAAGTCTTGTAGGTGCGGAACAACATTAATGTGGGGGGATACTGGTCTTATCGCACAGCAACCTTGCCATGCAAAGAGGCAAAACTATGGGCACTGCGTTCCTTATATCCAATATCAACCCTGCCCTGGGGAGCCTTGGCCAATTCTTACATATTAGCCCCCCCTATAGGTCAAGAATTTTGATCAGCTATTTTGAAGAAAAGAAGAAAGACAGAATCTATAGAAATTCTAAGAGAATGTTAATTCTTTTGGCTTTCTTGGGCCTTCCATCTTCTGCCGGGATTAGCTTTCTGGGTTTCTCTGGAGTCAGGGATGGGGAGAATGGAGCACTGCCTCTGCTGTGTGCATGGCTGGCCCCCCTGCAGGGCTGGGATTGGGCTCTGTGGAGCACTGCCTTTGCTATGTCCATGACTGAGAGCACTACTGCAGGGCTGGGATGCTCTGGGGTTGGGGTGAGCAGTTCACTGTCTCACCAGGGCAAGGCCTGACCACCTTCCCCTCCCCACACACACCATACACACAGGCATCCCTTGAAGTGTTTTCAGAGACATTAATCTTTTCAGGTTTTGGCAGTCACATCATGGCTCCAGACAGTGATCAGGACCACTGATATAGTTTTCTCGCTTGTAAAATGGTGTACTTTTCTTCCCACCTTGGTGGAATTTCTAACAAACAGAGCAGAAAGAACGGAAAGCATAAATGATAACTGACTAAGACTCTCGTACTGTTAGTTTTCTTTGACATGATCTAATTAGACTATCTGAACCCTTGGGGTAGCACTGTCCAGGTGAGTTGAGGTCTTCTTTCCTGTCTAAGGATTTTTCCAGCTCAAAGGCAAAGAGTTCTTGACTACTTTTACATATAGGAATACA